>PVJH01028809.1:0-26846 GCA_004026705.1 Nesogale talazaci
GGCACTGGGCAGGACCTGCCCGGGGTCTCTCTGTGTCCCCCTCCCCAGGCTCCCCGGGCTCCCCTAACTATGGAGGCCGCCTGCACTTGACTGGGTGGTTGGACAGGTGCTGGGGCAGGCGTGACCATTCTCGGTGTTTCCTGACAACAGGCTGGGGGACTCGAGCAACAATGTGAAGCTGAAGAGTCTCGTGGACACAGGGTTCGGTGAGACCAAGTCTGTCCAGACCAAGTCTGTCCAGGCCACGCCCGTGGCCAGGCTGTGGCCCTGGGCCTGGGGAGGGTCGCTGTTTGAGAGGAGGACGCAGCTTTATAAAATGACTCCGTAAGTATGGCCTGGGTGGGCGGGGCCACAGGCCCCACTGCTCCTCCTGGGACGGTGGGCATGGACCTGGGGGTGATTGTGTAGCCGGGAGTGGGGGGAACCCAGAGAGTTGGGGGGGCTGCAGGTGTGAGGGAAACACCTTGCTTAGGCTGAGGCAAAGGCCTGCTTCCAGTCTTTGGGTAGCTTGGGAGTCTGGGCACTCTTAGGGGCAAGGGAGGACCCTTGCTAATATTTGGGGCGCCTGGGCTGGGGCTTCCCTTGAAGCCTTTTTGTGTGTGCCTAAGGGAGGAGGCATGGCCATTGGCCACAAATGTATTTCCCCAAGACGACAGGCCAATGGGTTCTTATAGCACCAAGCGTTCTGCAACAGTGGTTTGAAGTATGAGAATCCTGTCACCCGAGAAAGATTAAAAGGCACACACCATCCTAGGCCCTGCCCCAGAGCCCAGGGGAGTGTCTCTGAACCTGCTTTTTAGAGTGTCCCGGGAGTCTGCTGAATAGCTGCAGCTGCTGGGGAGGGGGGGGCACCGGGGGAGAGGGAGAACTATCCCCCTGTCATTGGGACCCCCTCCCCACACTGGTGCAGCCATAGAAGCCCAGCTGCCACTTGGGGCGCCACCATTAGACACCCGCCCCTTCCACCCCGGAGGAGTTGATGGTTATCAAGAATCTCGTCTGAGGGCTTCTTCACCAGCTCTGACGGGGCAGGGAGGAGAGGAGATGTCGCTCAGGTTTGAGTCCTGCAATAGGAAAGATTGGGAAGGAGAGGGATGGAGGGTCAAGGACACAGGAGCCCTGCTTTCTAGTGTGGGCGGTCCTCTGAGGGCCCAGAATCCCGACCTTGGTGATGCCGGCCTCTACCCAGTCACTTGAATTAGCCGGGAGGAATCCAGCATTGGTGAG
Source organism: Nesogale talazaci (assembly GCA_004026705.1). Lineage (NCBI taxonomy): Eukaryota > Metazoa > Chordata > Mammalia > Afrosoricida > Tenrecidae > Nesogale > Nesogale talazaci. Next base: position 1,228 of record PVJH01028809.1, read on the forward strand.
GACTTCTGGGGTGCAGCCTGGAAGAAGGAGGTGTCCAAGGACAGTGGGGCAACCTCCTCCACGGAATCATGCCTTTTGAAAAGTTTACATACTTAAAAAAAAAAAAAGTCACCCCATAGATTGAATACGGCTTTTCACAACCTCAGATTCACACCAGGTTTCTAGTAGGGGCTGTACACAGTGAAGCTGGGGACCGAGGGGGGTTGCGTAGGCTCCTTCCTGTCTGACCAGGCCAGGCACACACAATCCCCTCGCTGGAGTCACCCCTGCTTCCTGGTACCAGGGCATCCTCAAGCGTCTGCTCGACCCAGTTTGCTTCTTCAGTCCCCACGCACCGAACCTCTGGGCTCTTTCCAATTTCTTGCTATTATAAATATCACTGCTATGAATATCTTCGTCCAAATTACTTTCTTAGTGTTTTACTGGGAAGCCTTCCCCAAGTGGAATGGCAAGGGCAAAGGGCAGGAACAATTTTGTAGTTCTTGTCACATATGACTGTGCGCTTCTCCAGAAAACACTGATCCATGAGCCAAGACACCAATTCACTTACACCCGGCCCCATAGCCACCTGATGTTCAGGGGTAGCATTTTGGTTGCGTTCTGTTTAGTTTTCTTTCCTGTCTTGTCATCCTGGACAGGAGAGGTGCCGCACGTTGTAGCCCTGTCACAATGGGTGACCTTGGATATTTTCTGAATGACCTTGAGAACCTGGTGGAAATTGTTCGTCCTGTAGGGGTTACTGTGTGTGTGTGTGTGTGTGTGTGTGTGTATTCTAAGTCAAGAGGGGGGCTCGGGCTGGGGAAACAACCTGGTTTGGGGGTTTTAGGCTTCCCTGGGTGTCTCGGCAGGAGGTCACGCGGTGCATGGAGAAGACGGGGCCTGATGGTTGGAGGTGGAATGATGAATGTGCTTTGCAAACAACTGCATGTCTCAGAGGCAAGGCGGAGGTGGACAGGAAGAGGAAACATACTCTTCCTTGACTTCTTGCCACCTTCTGCCCCAGCTCTGCCGGCCGACTGGCCTTCTGGGTGCGCAGATTATTACCATGCTGCATCTGTGACCGTGGCCATGAGGACGAACCAGATTTGGGTGTTCAGAGCACGTGTGCCCACTGTCTTCATCCTCATGACTGTTGGTCAGTCACACCCAGAGTGTTTGTCAAACCCAGGCTCTCGCTGTGGCCAGAGAGGCCGGCCTTGGAGCAGCCAGGGTGTGTTCTGAGGTCTGTGCCCTCCAGTCTTGGGTGAGGTGTTTAAGAGTGAGGGTTCTGAGCCAACGTGGGTGTTCAGAGAACATTCTTCTAAGCAGGTCTTAGCACCAGTGGGTCATGTTAGGAGGGCTGAGCAATGACAGCAGGAATTCATGACAGAGAAAGTGAGGGCCAGAGGCATGGGATCTGGATGCCGTGGCTGTTTGTGGCAGCGCCACTGAAGCATCCTGGGACCTGAGAGCAACAGGAGAAGCAGATATGGAGGGGTGGGGATTGTCCTCCAGGGTTGACATGGCTGGGCGGAGCCAAGGGAACCAGTACAGGGTGTGAGGCCGGCAAACGAAATCACCATGGGAAAGGCTCCCGAGACTTGAGAACAAACAGATGGGGACACTGCCCCCATCCAGTGGGAGCCTGCCCACTGGATTCCCGTGTACCTCTCGCGTCACTTTGGGCATCCTCTGGGGGGGCTGCCTCTCCTCTCCTCCCTCAGAATGACCTCCCTCAGGTCATTTCCCCAGCACCGTCAAGCTCTCACGATGCCCTGTTGCCGAGAGAGACATTCAGACCAAACACCCAGCCTGACCCGTTTCAGAATGATGCCCCCAGCCCCACATCACCTCTCCAGATCCTCCTCCTGGCACTTACTCCCTGTGTGCCACGCCACCTCCCCCAGCAAGCCTGCTGCCTTGGTCCCAGCCACCTTGACCCACTTCTGCCCTTTAAACCTTAGCCTGAAATGTCTCTGCTGCCAAGCCTGTCTGATCCCCCCGCCGGAATCCATTCCTCTTCCCTGCCAGCCTGAGCTCCGCACTGGGGCTCGGCATCTTCCCTTCTGGTTGGACAAACGCCCCCTCTCCAGACTCTTCAGCTGTCCTGTCTGCGTTCATCGTGCCATTGTGCCCTCAGAGATCTGTGATCTTCCCTGGCCAGCACCAGCCCTTTTTTGTCTCTGGGTCTCAGAGACGACCAGGGCTATTAAAGAAAGACACTCTCCAGGACGTGGCTAGAAGCCACCGCAACACCTGGCCATTTGTCTAAAATCAGTGTTGCGGCAGCAAAGACTGTCCAAGGTTGTCCCCTCAAAAGCAGCCGCTTGCTTCGCATTTTCCCATTTCCTTCTGAAAACAACCACCAGGCGCCATACGGCAAGAGAGACACCTAATTCCATCACTGGCTCGAGTGCTCTCGGAGACAGTTTGGGGACACTGGTGGCGGATGACTTTGACCAGCAAGTCAAGGGGGTGGCTTGGTTTTCTTATTATAGATGCTGTGTTTACAAACCCTCTCGGTGTGACCTCCTTTCTTTAAATCATTACGAAGGGAAATCTTAAGAAATCCCTACACAGGGCAGGTTTCAGATTCCTGTAGCTATCTGGCTTTGAGCCCCTCAAAACATCTGTTAATTTAAGAAGAATTCCCAGCTGTTAAATAATCTTTTATGTCAGAATAGGGATCTCCATTTATTCAGGTTTTCTGCACTTCAATCACAAATACTTCTCATTAATATTATTTAAAATGCATTATACACAGTCTTACCACTGTAATTGATATGTCTTTTCATTGTCATGTTATAAATGGTTATCATGTTTTACAAAAATGTTACTGTCTTTTTACCTTTGTCATCTGGCTGCTTCATTACATTTTCAGATCCTAATGGTGATCCCATCAATTCCTTGAAGTTTTCTTGGGATCCCAGTACAGGAAATGTAGAGTTCGACTCCCCTTGGTGTAGTAACTAATGCCAGTTCATTAATGTTATTCTCAGTCAAAAAAACAGAAAAACAAAGCAAAATGGACGATTGGTCCTTCTTTCACCTCCAGCTAACCATAACAAAATTTGGGTTCAATGCTACGGCCTAGAACTGGTGGAGAGAGGTAGGGAGAAGGGAATGCCTGCAGACCAGGGCAACCGCATCGACAGAAATGTTCTTGTCGGGGGGTGGAGTCTGTGTGTGCACACAACAGACCAAACATTGCCAACTCCTGTGCCATCCTCACGGCCACTGTTGCATGCAGGCCCCTGGTTGCCGCCCCTGTGTCAATCCATTTTCTATCAATTCCCCTCTTTTTCACTGACCTTCACCTTGACGAAGCATGATGTCCTTTTCCAGGGACAGATCTCTCTTGATAGCGTGTCCAGAGTATATAAGTTGGAGTCTCACCACCCTCCCTTCTAAGGAGCACCCTGGTGGTACTTCTTCGAAGACAGATGTGTTTGTTCTTCGGACAATTCATGTGCTTAAATAGTCTTCCCCACCACTGTGATTCAAATGCTTCAATGCTTCTTCCATCTTCTGTGTTCACCATTCGACCTCTATAAGGCTACGAGGCAAGTGACAGTACCAGGTGCACCTCCCTCTTCAAAGTGACGTTAGGGTTCTTGGGTGGGAAATACCATACCTCGGTTCTTGCCTTCACATGAGAAAGAATTCACACTGAGGCCTGGTTGGTGACCCAAGTGAGTTTTTATAAAGGACAGAAGTTTCAGGCTTTATAGTCACTGAACAAGGGCAACTCACGGGACACACACCTCAGACCAGAGAAGGGGACCTGAGTGGAAGGCGGAGAAGCAGCAGAAGGGCTGATGGTTTCCAGGTCCCAGTATTTAGGCCGCCTGCTGGGAGGCGTGGTTGACAGTATTAGTTGACCCCCATTGGCTGAATTAAGCCCACTTGGCCCAGGGGTACCACCCAGCTGGAGCTTGACTTTGGAGCATGCCCAGTTAATCTTTATGGACAACCCCTTATCCTGCTGCCTAATAGTGACACCTTGCTCTTTAAAGAGGTCTCCTGCAATACAATATATTGTTTCATTTCTTGACTGCTGCTTCCATGAGGATTCATTGTGGATCCAAGTAAAATGAACCACTTCAATGTCTTATTCGCTTATCACGATGTTGTCTATCGGTCAGATATGTTAGTCTGGGTAAACTAGAAAAACAAATTCATAAACACTCATGTGTATAAGAAACCTTTATATACTAGAGCAACTGTGGTTGCTAAGAAAACATCCCCATCCAGCTCAGTCCATGGTCATCAGTCTGATGTTAGCCCATATGTCCAACAGCAATCTATAAAGACTCCCATGCATGGAGGAAGATCACAGGCCAGTGGGTGCAAAGTCACTGGTGGTGTGAGCATCTCAGAGATGGCAGGAGTGTCCACGTGGCTTCTCTAGGTCCAGGTTGCTGGCATCATCAGGGTAGGTCCATGTGGCTTCCCCTCAGAGAGGTCTCGCAAGGAGCCAGCCTTGTCAGTCAGGCGTCTCCAAGGGAGTGTTTCCTGCTTCCAAGAAGGAAGTACCAGATTTCCCAGAATTCTCAGAGGAGAAGACCATGTCCACACAGCGGTTTTATTGGCTATCTCCAGATTGATAAGTTAGACTCCACCTCTACAGTCTTATATTTTTTAACTGAAATTGGATTTTAATTAATTACCTGAAAAACATTTAATTCCAATCCTGTGCTTGTAAGGAAGGAAAAGCAATATGATATCATGCAAACATCCCTAAGTTTCATAACTCCCACACTCTTGTGAGTCATCGCACTGGTCTGCCCTCTCATTATTCTTCTGTGTGGATCTGGTTCTGTCCAGGTGTCCAGGGGGAAACACAGCAAGGCTGAAGGTCCATTCCAGAGATGGCCAACTTTGGAATCACTTATTTTGTGGCCCTTTTCAACAAAACCGCAGGCTCTTTCCATCGAGGTCCTTTCCATGGGTCTCCAGGACAGGGAGGCTTGTGACAAATGAAGATGCCGGGAGAACGACACGTTCCGCTCTGTCAGGCTGGCATATGGGTTGTCTCGGCACTGCCTTCCACCACCAGTGGCTCAGTGGAGCAGGGCGCAGGGGCGCAATTCTGCAGGGCAGTCAGAGCTTCATAAAGCTGAGGGTCACTCTTCATTAAATGGTCACTGTGACAGTTACATAATCTCCTGTCAACTAGTGAAGAGGTGGATCAGGTCGCAGCCTTGAGTCTCAGCCCCACCTGGTGGTCCCTGAGGAGTGAGAGAGTGGAGGGGGAAGGGGAGACATGGGGAAAGGGGACTGGGAGGAGGGAGAGGAGTTGGGAGAGGAGTTGGGAGAGGAGAGGCCCCTACACTCCCAATCCTCAAACAGAGTGACTGGCAGGCCAGGTGGGATGACTCTGGTCTTGTTCACTTTGAGTGTCACCCACAGGGCAGGCTGCCGTCCTTGGGCTCCATCAGCAAAGACTTCAAGCCTCCCTCACCTTCAGCAAGCCAGGCCGTGTCTTCTGTATATCGTTGTTGCTGTCGCTGGGCGCCATCAAGCTGTTTCTGACCTTCAGCGACCTAAGGCACAGCAGAAGGAAACCCTGCCCTTTCTCCATCCCTGCACTTGTGCTGGAGCCCCTTGGTGCAGCCCACTGATGCACCTGTATAGTGCAGTGATATTAATAAGGCTTCCTCCAATCCCAATGTTGTGTTCTTTGCCCTGTGGTCGTTTCTCTGACTGTTTGCTCAGCACACCAATTGAACAGTATGGCGAAAAGAGACTGTTTGGACGCACTTCTCTTTCGATTTTACCTCAGGGGCAATAGTCCCCTGTTCTGTTCACGTGACTGCCTCTGGGTCCAGACACAGCCTCTGCTGGAGCCCGGTGGAGCATTCCCGTTCTCCTCCATGTGATCCGCAGTGTGTGGTGATCCACAGTATGCAGCCCGATGCCTCTCTCTCACGGAGGTGGAGAGAGAGCGCTCCGGGCTTGTCAGAAAGCAGCCCCGGAAGCTGGAGAAGGAGTCCCTGGGACGCGAGCATGTTCATGCCCTCAGCGGCTCGCGGGAAGCCTGGGGGTTTCAGGTCACCCAGTGGCAACCTTGAAAGAAAGGCCTGATGATGGACTTTCAAAATGTCCCCGTGAACCCCCCTGTGGCGCACCATTCTCTCCTGACACACTAGGGCCGCTGGACACTGGAATCGATTCAAGGGTGGCTTCTGTTTTCCTTGTAATTGTTCAAGGTTGGGGAATAGGAAGTTGACTGGCTTGGGGGTCGTTGTTTGTTTGGGACTTTTAAAGCATCGCCTTGTGCTTTGACTGAAGGTCTGTGGAGCAAACGCCCTTCCTGCAGAACAATTTATAACGCAGCTCTTTTCATGCTACGTGCTGGCATCCCTTCCGGACTCACTCTCCAGGCTTGCTCCTTGGTGGCCTCGTGTCCACGCCCCCTTCTTTGCTGCCCCTCTGCTCTCTGACCTTTGGTGGGAGGTAGCTGCTGCCTTTGGGTCTTCTCTGGTGACTTGTTATGAGGATGCCGTTCCTCGTGGGCGTTATGACTTCCTTTGTTGTTGAGCTGTAACGTGATCTGTGGAGTGGGTTCGGATCTAGGCTTGAGAGGGATCCAAGAGTCTCAGTCGCAGGGGTTTCACCAGCCTCTATCAGACCACTATATCCGGTCTTTTCAGGATTTTGAGTTTTTATTTATTTTTTAAAATCACTTTATTGGGGCTCTCACAACTCTGATCACAATCCATACATACACCCATTATGTCAAGCACATTTGTATACATGCTGCCATCATCATTTCCGAAATATTTTCTTCCTACTTGAGCCCTCGGCATCGACTCATTTCCCCACTCCCCAACCCCTTCCCTCATGAACCCTAGATAATTTACAAATTACTGGGTTTTTCTCATGTCTTACACCAACCACTGTCTCTCTCCATCCACTTTCCTGTTGTCCGTCCCCCTGGGAGGGGAGTTATATGTTGATCATTGTGATCGGTTCCCTCTTTCTACCTCCACCTTCCCCTTCCCATCCTGGATTGCTCCCCATTATTGGTCCTGAGGGATTTCTCTGTTCTGGATTCTGTGTGATGTGAGCTCTTATCTGTACCAGTGTACATGCTCTGGCCTAGCCAGATTTGTAAGATAGAATTGAGGTCGTGATAGAGGGGGTTAGGTAAGGGGGAGAGGGGGTCAGGAAGGAAGCATTAACGAATTACAGGGAAGTTGTATGTTTTGTTGGTGCTACACTGCACCCTGATTGGCTCATCAGTTCCTTGTGACCCTTCTGTATGGGGGTGTCCAGTTGTTTACAGATGGGCTTGGGTCTCCACTTCGCTTTGTTTACAGATGGGCTTTGGGTCTCCACTCCGCCTTCCCCCTTGTTCACATAGATCTGATTGGGATTGTGAGTTTTTGTTCTATATTTTTCTCATTCTTTCCAGGGTCCTGGATTATGATCCCTTTCAGAGCTGTGGGTAGCAGCCAGGCACAATCCAGGTCTTCTGGCCCCAGGCCAGGGGAGGCTGTGGTCCATGTGGTGCATTAATGAGTCTGTGGACTAATGTTTCCTTCAGCCTGGGTTCCCTTCAGTCTTCTTTGCTCGAGATAGAAAGAGAAGAATGCAGCATTTTTTAATTTTTTTTTTTTGGGGGGGCGCATCACTGCTCTCCGGTGGTGGGAGTAGGAGGCCCAGCCCCACTGCTAGAATTGAAACTCCGTCTCAGTGGGTCGCAGTCCCGCACACAACCACTACGCCACCGGGGCTCAGCCCTATAATGCAGCATTTTAGATGGCCGCTCCCAAGCGTTTAGGATCTCCGTCACTACTGACCAAAGCCTACTTTGTAGAACGCTCTCTTTGGGTCCTATGCTATGCCAGTTGAGCTAGGTACTCCCTGCCCACCTCCACGCTCCTGAGATCATGGTCCCCAGTACCTAAACCCAATGCCTCAGGTCCTCAAGGCTTTTGGTGATAGCTAAGAAGTTGGCATAACTTTGTCTCTGTTTGCTCTTTGTTCGGCTGTGTACGTGGACCTATTTGTGTACACACACAGACACACACTCTTAGGGATATTCCTATTTGTTACCCAGACCTCTGCCATTTGCATATCTACCTATGCAAATGACTGTTTGCTAGTGTGACTGCGGGCCTGCGTGTGTCAGAGTGTCCTCCATGGTGGCCCTTTCCTCTTGCCTGCCTTGCAGAGCCGTCCTCTGCCTTGGTCCTGCTGTGCTATCTCCCCTTCCTGCATCTTGGCCGTCCCTTCCCCGCAGTCCTTATCAAGGGTAAACTCCTCCAGAGAAAGACGAGGCATACTCCTCTGTCCAGCGTCATGTCTTGGGACCCCCACCCCCCCACTCCGGGGGGTTTTGATTGTCCTCAGGGGCTCACCCTGCACCTGACTCTCCATAGCAGTGAGTGTGGTTTGCTTTGTGCCCGACTGCTGATTCTCCCATCCCCTCCTCCTCCATCTATGGTAACCACCCAAGAGGAGTTCTTTGTGAGTTACCCCTTTGTAGGCACTTGAAAGGAGAGGAAGCCGGTTTTAAGGAGCAGGTGCAAGAAAGATTTGCATCATGAAAAGATCACTCTCGGTGAGAACAGACTGTAGGGGGGCCAGAGGGAGGGGGGGGGTGCAGTTTGTTATATAACAACAGCTAACTTATACATATACATCTCCATTCCTTTGGGCCTGCTCAGATACTGTTTTAAGTAAGGGCCACTTTTTTTTTTTTTTTGAATGATTTACGTAAATCAAGGATGAAATCACCAGGATAGCCCAAGGCACCCAGCCTGCATGAGGCAGCGCCTGGTATGAAACCAGCAAGTTTACATTCGGGGCCATGACACGTGGGCCCAGGCTACAGATGAAGGTGGTTGGACCAGGGTGGTGGTACTGGAGCTGGTGCTGAGGGGGCTGACCAAACAGATGCTTAGAGTTAAAATCAACAGGACCTGGTGATTGACTGGCTATCAGGATACTGGTTATTTATTAGCTATCTCTAGTTGGCCTGGGGGCCTGTCTATGCAGTTTCCCACTGGACTGCTCTTAGGTGCTTGTCTGCTGTTTTTTCATAAGGCAGGGGACAGGGAACTCACCCCCACAGACCAGGTTGCATCCTACATCTCCTTTTGGTCTGCCGTCTGGGAGGCTGATGGATGGGTTTTCCCTGGGGACAGAGAGTGAGCTGAGTCTGGTCAGTGTTGGCCCCATTCCCCTTTTCCCAGGCAGTGAGGGAGTGGCAGGGAGAAATGCTGTGTCTTTTAAGGTAAGTTGTCAGCTGAGGTCTCCGAGGCTAGACCTGTAGAGAGTCTGGAGGGGCTTCCACCTGGTCTCCCCACACCTTCCTGTTATAGATGAAGACAAAGACCCGGGGTCAACTAGGAAGACACTGGGCTGGGACCTGATAGGAGGTCAGTGGCTTAGCAAGCACAAGGATCCAGGTTTCCTAACATCCAAGACACTTAGGGTACCTTCAGAGGGAGTGAACATCAGCCAATGACCACAGAAATTTTTGGTCACCTGTCCCACGTGGGGCCCAGGGAGGATCCCAGAGGTGTCGTAGAGACAAAATTGTGGGACAAAGTTAAGTGTGGGTGGGATTGAATCTAAGATCACGTAGGCATGGCCCCGCTTGGATAAGATCGGGGCACTGGGACATGATTGAGTCCTGGAGAACAGGGGTCAGAGGCAGGAGGTGGCCGAGAGGCTGGTGGTGTCCTGAAGCTGAGGATGACACACCGCCTTAAGGACACCACCTCCTGGGGACTAGGGACCACCGTGGTCCAATCGGAACTCTGAGATGTCTAGCTTGTCTCATTTCCGAAACCTCAGCAGGTCCCAGGAGAGCGAGGGCCAGGATAGGGCGACAGCCACGAGATGTTCCCATCAGAATCCTTGGCCCATCCCACTGAGCTGAGCCCGGCCACCAGGTGCTGCCATTTTCCCGGTGGCAGGATCAGCAAGACTGTGGGGCAGTGGGGGTGGCCAGAGCTGAGAGATGGCGCAGAGACGTGGAGAGCAGGTGGGCTGTGAGGAGGACCAGGAGTCAGGGAGAGGGAGACTTGGAGAGTGACGAGATGGAGCCTGGAACTAGAGGAAGGCAGTGAGGATACTGCTCACCCCATCCTACCTGCCTTGGAACCATGCCATCTCAGGAGCCTGAGGGTGGGCCAGGCATGGGCCTTTGCCCCTTCCCACTGCCAGAGGCGGGACCTGCTCACGGAGTGCCGTCCAGTGGAGGCAGCTGAAGCACCCCGTTTTCCTCCTCTTCCAAGCTCGGACTGGGACAGAAGCAGAGTAACCTTTGCTGCTCTGTGCCCATGGGAGCTCCTGGGGCCTGCTGGGAGCAGTGAAGGAGCTAATTGATGCCAGGGGTTAGCACAGCGCCTGCCTGCCAGAGCTCCCGCTGCACCATCCTGTGGCCTCCCCATGTGAATTGAACTTCCCACACCTCCTTCACCGCTTGACATTCCTCTCAGTTCTGCCCAGACTGTGGGCAAGGCCTCCATTGGACCTCGCCTCTCCTCAACAGAGGAGGAAACTGAGCCTTGAGCCTTCGAGGAGCCCATCAGAAAATATATGGATATTCCACAGTCTATAATTGTGTATTGTCTTGTGATTAATCGCTATGCTTTAATGGTGGGGGAAAAGACCAGCCCCCCCCCCAACCAGTCACGGGTTCAGTAAGCGCAATGGTACGGTTCTGATATCGAAAAAGATTGTAGTAAAGTCACAGAGAATTTTAGGAGAGAGTTAAATGAAGTCAGAGACACCTCATGGTAGCAGGCTCACCTCCTGGATGGCCAGTGATCTCAGCAACCAGGTCCATGCACAGATGCATGATGGCGGCCTAACCGTGGTCACCCTTGAGTGGGTTTGACCTCTCTTGTCTCTCCTTCAGGGAAACAATCTCCTATCCTTATCAGAAGGGAATAGGCTCTACTGATGGGAGGACAGGCCATACAGTCTGATTGCTCTAGACAGCAGAAAACCCTTAGGGAGAATAACCTCTGACCTACTTGCCCTCCAAGTGTACAGTCATTCACCACGTGTGGCAAGCAGCTAAGTTTGGCATATACTGGGGGGGAGACAACTTGGGAGAAATCTTTGTCCCCCACACTTTAATTATGTTCCATTGGTAACAATGAAAATACATCCCGCATGTCAGATATTTACATTATGATTCATAACAGTAGCAAAATTACAGCTATGAAGTAGTGACAAAAATAATTTTAGGGTTGAGGGTCACTACAACATGAGGAACTGTATTAAAGAGTCGAGGCATTTGGAAGGTTGAGAACCACTGGTCTAGAAAGACAAGGCTTTATCCTCGTTTCAGAGGCGAACAGACTATAACCTCTCTCTCCTTTTGCTTCCTAAGAACCCTATTGTAAACGTCTCAGAGAAAGCGCCTTGAAGATGATCCCACCTATCATTTTCCCGAGGAGACACAGAGGGGACATGCTCCCTCAAGGTCACCCAGGACGAGAATCTTGGACTGGTGGTGATTTCACTATACCTGTTATAGGTCTCTATAGGTCTTGGGATTTTATTCCCATTTCAGAGATGCGAAAACAGAGCCAGCAGGGAAGGTGACATGATCTGACTCTAGCCCCACAGCCATGCTTTGACGAATGACCCAATGGTTTCCAAGTCTGACATTGTAAAAACCATCAGCACCAAAGAGAAGGGCCGTTGAGCCAAAATGATGTGTTTGGAGATGATACACTTTGCAGATCAGTTTAAATTACATTTCTCGCTAGGGCCATGGGTTTGCGAATTCGGAGCAGAATTGTTTAACATTAAGCCTCACATTTGACATCTTCGCCCGTTTTCTTAGAGGAGGAGAGGAGGAGGGGAGCAGGAAGAGAATGCAAGCCCACAGGCTTTCCTGAAAGGTTACAAAATGAAATGTTCTTTGCTGGAGGATATGAGGGAAACGGCTCTCTGTTTGACAGAGGAGAGGGCTCTGCGAGGTAAAGCCCGCATTATGAACAAATGGGAGCCCTCTTCCTGTCTTCCCCATCAGCTTAATTCCGGGTTGCTTATCTGCAAATCCAGTAAAGCTGGAAAAACAAACCCTTCTCCAGTGAGCACAGGGGCCTGAACACACATCCTCTGAAACCTCACTGCTATTTATAACCGAAGCTTCTGCTCCTTGGAGAGCCAGGCTTAGGCCACACCGTAGAGAAGGGGACAGTGGACTTTGCTGGAAACCAGAAACTTCCGGAAGACAGGAACACCCCCTACCCCCCACCCCTGGGTTTCTGCTCTGGGTCCCTCAAGACTCCTCAGGCTAAAGACCTTTCAGCCAAGGCTCGCCTGGAGCTGGGCAGACTGGGTACAGAGCAGGATTACACGCCGGCATCCTCCCCGCTCCCTCTGCTCCCCTCTAAGATAACTCCCTGGGATAAGCGTCGTAGAGGTTGACATCTAACAGCATCAGTCTGTGGAAGCCTGGGTGGTCCTGCAGTCAGCCTCTTGGCTGCTCCCCAAAGAGTCGCAGCGCCAGCCTAGCAGCCCACCCTGCGGGAGGAAGAAGTGGCACTCTGCTTCTGTCATATAGCATCTTACTAACCTTATGCAATAGTTCTACTCTGTCCTATAACTGGAATCCACTTGACAACCATGTTTTTTGTTTAAATACGTCGTATTATACTTAGTGACTCATGATATTACTTATCTCATAGCTTTTAAAAAAAGATGATGTATTTACCCAAACCATTGTGCACCTGCAGTGTTTATTTACGGTCTGCCTCTTTCAATTATATGGGTGGAGGTGTTGTCTGCACTCCTCAGGGGTCATGAGGAGAGGGGGTTCCTCAGGAGGAGAAAGTTAGGGGTTTGGGGGCCAGAGGGTTGGGAAGGAGGCCCAGCAGGAATGGAGGATGTGATCTCTGGAGGGACGGCTGCGGAGTCAGGACTTGGTCTTTGCCGTGTGGGCCACGGTTTATGAGTCTGTTCACACCCTGAGCTCTGGTGCTCAGCGGTGGGATCCAGCCCCACATCCAATGGTCCTAAGGGGTGATTGTGTAATTGTGGGGGAGAAATTTAGAGACAGACAAAAGTCTTGGGGGGCTCACCCATGGTATCAGGAATCAGGTCTGGGAGAGAGAGAGAGAAAATGTTTTCTTACATCAATTTATATACTCTCAGGTCATGCAAAGCCCCCGCTAATTACAGGTAACCACATAGGTAACCAAGTGGGCTGCACCTTAATCCCACAGGTCCCTGAGTTCATTGGAGGGGTCCCCTAACACCAGTGCTGGGGACAGGAGGAGGAATGACTGTCCCCTGAGCAGGGAGAGTCATAGCAACATGCTGCTCCTATAGATAAAGCTGCCCGGTGCTTGTCAGCGGTAACTTTAAGGTAGCACCTGATGGAAAGATAGTGTGGGGATCCATCTTAATGATGAGAATGTCATCAGGACTCATCGCATCATTCACAAGCGCAAAGGCCTCCCTCCACCCAGAGCCCTGGCCTCCCAGGCTTCTCAAAGATGAGGATAAAGAATTTGTCCACATGCACTCTCTTCCCATTCCTCAGTTTCTCACCCTGAGCTGCTAAACAAAAGGCTGTAAGTCCAAACCTGCCCGTTGCTCAGTGGGAGGGACGAGGCAGAGAACTGCTCCCACAAAGATGACAGTGGAGGAAATGTTGCCTGCCGGCCGGGCTCCTCTGTCCCCAAAGACGGCTGGCTGTGGCGCTTCCCTCCCTGGCCCCAGCAACAACAGGCATGCATGGGCCAGCTCAGGGAGGACAGTATACTTCCCCACTGTGTCAGATCCCATTTCTTAAACCTGTTCCTCTTGTCCTTTGTAATTGCACTGAAAAGATGCTTCATGACCCGCCCTGCACGAGACATGTAACCAGGTCCCAACTGATAGACACTCGGCCACCACACACTGTGATGAATATCTTTGTGCGTAAACCTTTGGCTGCGTTGGGCTTTATTTCCTTTGACTAGGTTTTTAGAACACAAATTAAGAAGTCAAAGGGCTAAAACTCTCATCTTTTTTTTTTTTCCCTATGCACAATAGTGAATGCTCAGGGGCTCTAGAACTCTCCACTGCCTGAGTGTGAATTTAAGTGTCATCACATACTATCTGCGCGCCTTTGAGCTGCTTAGATTTCTTCATCTGTAAAATGAGGATCATACGAGTACTTGCCTCTGAATGTCGTTGTGAGCGTCAGATGAGAAAAGCACGTGGGGCTGTTAGACCAAATGGGCCTGACTCCAAAAACGCAACCATAAAGCAAATGTGATTTTTGTCTCCCACAGTCTCGTTCAGTTTATCCCATGGGGTTATTCAGTTCCCCAAACCCGGATGAAATTTAGGGTCTGTCTCATAAGTTTTCAGGCCTTTCTCAAGGAACCAAATATGGTCCTGGTGGTCATTAGTTCTCCTGATGATTGCTCTGGGACCGGAGTCGGTTGGCCTCATGGGTTGCGGATTGAACTGCTCATCTTCAAGGGCAGCAGTTGGAAACCACCAACTGCTCCATGAGATCAAGATGAGGCTTTTCTGCTCTTGGGAACCCACAGGGCAGTCCTACTCCAACCTGTGAGTTGGGCGTCTGAGTATTGCTCGAGGAACCCCTGAGTACTATTGACCCCTGAAAGGGTGGCAGTTAGAATGCACTCACAGGCACCTCAGAAGAAAGGCCTGGTGATGTGTTTCCCCAAAGGTACAGCCTTGGAAGCCCTAGGCAGCACAGTTCTCTGAAATACACAACGACTCCACTGCTACTGTGTTTTATATATGCATGTATTTAATTGTTATTTTTTTTAAAAGGTCTTTAAACTTGAAGTTATACCAACTCATCCCGCCCAGCAGAGTCTGCTGCAGGCCTGTTCCCTGTGGGGAAGAGGTCCAGCTTGTAAACCAGTTCTCACCGGTTCTAGGATCTGTGGTAGAGGTGGGGAGGGGGTTGGTGAGAGTGGGGGGGGCGGGGGGGGGGGAGACAGAGAGAGGACAGCAGAGATGTGCTGGTGCCACACTCTGTCCCCTTCCTCCCTCCCACCCTCCCTTAGCTCACCTGGTGGTTCTAGGAAACGTGTGGCTCAGCTCCAAATCCCTGTCCTCACTTCCCCCCACAAGGGCCTGTCAAGTCAATGCTAGGACCCACCCCGAGCCGGGAAACAGTTACTGCCCACTCTGCTCCAGTCTCCTGGGAGCACAGGCTGGCAGGGGGGCAGCAGCAGCGAGCAGCCTCTACCCATGTGTCTGGATTTGTCAGACAAGATGCTGGAGGTCACATAGTAAACTCCCTTAGGGGTCTCCCTAGGATCCCCTAGTGGTGCAAGCAGACAATGCTCTCAACAGCTACTGGAAAGTGTTTTGTTTGTTGATTTGTTCGGGCAGGGAGTGGGGGGCATCTCTCTTCGCTTTGAAATGAAGACAGCAGCAGCCTAACTCTCCCTCTTAGGCTTCCTGGACCCTTAAGAGTCTTTTCAAACTTCCTCTGAAACTCCGGTCATCTATGTTCAGCCATTTTGTGGGTTTGTTTGTTTGTTTGTGGTTAATGCACTAGAGGTGGATGTCAGAGAATGGGACCCGCCTTGGTTTTCACCTACTTCTTTCAAATCCCTGCTTTGCAATAACTCACCTCACCCTGGAATGGGAGATCCGTTAGCTCAGAGCCTCCACGGGGCCTTAGGCTAAGAGTGTTTCATTTTGTCATCCTGTTGCCTATCCTGGTTTTGAATAAAGCCTTTGGAAGAATGCCTGCTGGAGAACACGTAATCGACAAATAACAGTTATCTACAGTCGAGTCTCACATGCACTCCACTTACATGCACTTCATTACCATAATGCTCAGTTTTATTCCTGTTATCTTGTTTTATGCTTTCTCAGTTTTATGTTTCTTTTAGATTATGCTTTCATTTTGCTGTGGAGAATTGTATTGCTGGAATATTCTGCTCTGATTTGAAAAATAGACACAGTGCGATTTGTTTGCCTTTGGTCTCTACTTGTGTGGCACAGCAGGGTAAGCCTCGGGCTGCTGACTGAAAGGACAGCGGTTCAGGCCCAGGGGCTGCTCCACAAGAGGAAGATGAGGCAGTCTCTTTCTATAAAGAGTCAGCCTCAGAAGAGTTCCCTTTTGTCTCATAGGAAGGCTACAAGTTAGAATCACTTTGAAGGACATGTTTTGTTGTTGTTGTTTTTAAGCAGTTACCCTCCATTTCTTCAAAGATATTTGTAAGCCTTCCTTTAATAAATCATCATTGACACTACAATGGTCTTGCATGTTCTGCAGTTCTTTGGGTGAGGATTTGGCCCACCCACCCAATCACCATCTCGTCATGGTAACTCCCCGATATCTCTGAAAAAGCACTGGACTCAGTTCAGACCCTTCTCCTGTCGGCACCGGCCTTTTCCAGTAGCTCCCTGACAGCTTTCAATACATCCAGCCCTGTGCCTCTCATTCCCCTTAGGGCCACCCTCATCGGGATTGCCGCTCAGTGTAAGGAAAACCAAACTTCTTCCAACTGGACCAGCAGCCAACCTCATGCATAACAATGAGAAAGTTGGGACAAATCTAAGGGCTTTAATACGGGGAGTAAACATGGCTAAACACAATCATAACCAAAGCACACACAGCAGAAGACAAAATAGATGACTGAGACCTACTGAAAATAAGACACTTGTGCACACCAAAAGGGCAAAAAAGGGAACCCTACGAAAATTATTTTGGCAATGACACATCAGACAAGGGACTTATCTCTCCTATAGAAAAATGACATCACCCCAACAAGAAAAAGACAATTCAATTAAAAGTAGGGGAAGAACCTGAACAAAACCCATCCAACAAAGATAGCCAATGTATCTGGATCAGGAATCAGGAGATAGATACAAGTCAAATCATGGCACTGACAGCAAAGTTCAAAAGGCCAGAAGATAGCAAACACTGGATGGAGTTTGGAGAGACAGTGACACGCTCTCAAACACTGCTGGAAGGACTGTGAAAGTTGCAGCCACTCTGGAAACTGGCATGATGCTACCTCAAACTGCTGAGGATAAAAAAAATCTGTGTGTCCTACTTAGCTGGCAGGGGAGACACCATGATCACGAAGGTGGTTTTCCCAGGGCGAGGCTTATCCGTTGCACTCCCGATGTGCTGACCCCTGCAATTTCCCCAAATGTGGGAAACTCGACTGCATAATTTGTGGTAGTAGGGGACTGCGTTCGCACTCTCCCCTGTAAAAAGAAAAAAAAAAACCTTTGTGACCCAACCATCCCTTTGCTGGTCATATACCCACAAGCAGTAAGGGTTGTCATACAAACATATATGCATACCTGTGTTGATTGCAGCACTGTTTACAATAGCAAGAAGATGGAGATAACTGAATGTCCATCAGTAGAAGGTGAATAAAGAAATCGTGGTACATACACACTATCATGACCCCAGTGCTACTTCACACTCTGGACTTGACCAGAACAGTGCATAGGTATAGGCACGAGATAGAGCCCATGACACGTGGAACCCAGGAACAGAAATGGGAATAGTGATACCAAAAGGGTAGGGAGAAGGAGGGGGGCGGAAAGGAGGACACAAAGGGGGAACCAATTGCAATGAATGACACATAACCACACAGCCCCTTCCAGGGGGAAGAACTACAGAAACCAGACGGGATGGGAGACAGTGGTTAGTGTGAGATATGAAAATAATAATCTATAACCTCTCAAGGGGCCACAAAGGAAAGGGAAAAAAGGAGCTGGTCCCAAGGCCTCAACAGAAACTAAATGTCTAGCAAAGAACGATGGCACTATATGGACTAATATGTCTGATACAATTGATGTATGGATTTGGAGCAAGAGCTGTAAGAGCCCCCAATAAAGTGATCTTAAAAAAGTAGTAATAATTAGGAAACGGTGAAGTATCTCTGGTATGGATGGATCTGGAGAACATTATGTTGAGTAAAACTAGTCAGTTATGCTAGGATAACTATTTATGAGACTACTCTAATAAAAAATAAAGATAAAAGTTTTCATACCAAAGTAACTAAACAGACTTTAATATTTACCAAGAAGTGGGCTGAGCCCCGGTGGCGTAGTGGTTGTGCGCGGGACTGCGGCCCATTGGGATGGAGGTTCAATTCCAGGTCACAGGAGCAAAGGCTGGGCCTCCTACTCCCACTACCAGAGGGCAGTGATGCCTAAAAAAAAATATTTACCAAGAAGCTGGAAGGTGGGGGTAGGGAGGGCATGAAGAGCCCAGGGTGGAGGGGGAGATGGTGGACAGGGTTTCACTTGGGTGAAGAGGAAGATGGTACTCCATGAGAAGGAGAAGAGAAATCAAAGGAGAGTTAGAGGCCACAGTAAGGTATTGGGGGTGGGGTGTGATAAGTAGTTCAACTTGTGGAAATCGAAATTGATGATTTGAAATGTAACCCTTCACCTAATTCACAATAAAAAAACATAAAAAATAAACCAAAGAAAATATTGACCTTGTCATGTATTTCATTTCACTTGAGTCCACATTCAACACTCCTGGAAGCAGCAGTCAAGAAATCAAAAGTTGCATTACATTGGGCAAATTGGCTGCACAAGTCCTTTTCCAGGTGTTAAAGAGTCAAGATGATGAGCCTAAAGTGAACCGGACCCAAGTCATGGTACTTTATTTTCCCTTTTGGCATCACTGCCCTCTGGTGGGAGTAGGAAATCCAGCCTTGCTCCTGGAGAGCTGCTGCTGGATTTGAACCCCCAGCCCTGTGGGCTGCAGTCCTGCACCCAGCCACTGCGCCACCAGGGCTCAGCCCCAACTTATAGTACTTTAATTCAGTTGTCTCAACTTTATGTGAAAGTTACTAGATGATTAAGGAAGACCTCGGAAGGACTGATGCGTTTGAATTCGGGTGTTGGCCGAGAATCTGGATGACAATACCATGGATGACCAGAGGAATGAAGTCATCTGTCTTAAAAGAAGTAAAGCCAGAGTGCCCCTTCGAAATGAAGGTGACCAGGCTTGATTCCACATACTTTGGCCGTATGACCAGGGAGAATCAGCATCCCGCTTGGTACAGCAGAGGGCCAGTGGAAAAGAACAAGACACAGTCGCTACACCAATGGGCTTGTGGAGCATAACCATTGTGAGGTTGGTGCAGGACCAGGAAGTGTTTCCTTCTGTGGTAGAGTTTGCTTGGATTAACTTTATAGAATAAAACCCAATAAAATCAATCTGGTATTGAGGGTGACTTATGACCTGGCCCTACCTTAACTTCCCAAGCTCATATCCTGCCACACAAAACCACTCACCGACACGCAGGCCATGCTGGTTTGGACCTTGTTCTCCAAATCTTTTTCTGTGTGCCATGAATGTGCTCAGATCCTTGTGTCTATCTGCGACCCCCTGGGGTAAAGACCTTGCCTGGCAAGTGGCTGTATCTCAGTAAAGACCGTGTCTCTCCTTTCTTTGCAGCCTCTCAGTCTCCCACGCATCCCTCAAGGTCCACTTCAGCATCCTTTTTGCCTTTTGAGAAAAGACTTCTCTTAGCTCTTAGCCTGACCTCTCTGTCCAGGATTATTCATTGACTGCCTCCTCCTCTGTGTCCTCGGGTGCCCCCTCCCCGCTCCCACATTTTGTATGCCCAGTAGAAGATTGTCAACACCTCGGTACTGGACACAGTCATTTTCCATCTCTTTTTATCAGATGGAACGCTTCTTAAAAGCTTGTCCTGACCCCTTTGCAAAGTCACCACAGTCTGGCCTGCGCCTTGAGCCCAGCCAGGCCTAGTCAATATTCAATTGATTTTAATTGACTTCCTGACTGCAAGGTCATAATACCAAGCCACTAGGCAGGGCACTTTGGGACTTAATGCCCATTCTGAATGAATGGTCATTTATTATCCTTATCCCTTTGCTTTCAAAATTAACAGGAGGCAGCCCACATGCAATAAAACTTTCAAAGTGGGAATAGAAAACACAAGACCGCATGGAAGGAGCAAGGTGCCAACGTGCTAGCCTTTCTCCTGGGGGTGGGGGCTGGCCTTCCTCGGGCTGCTTCAGACTCTATGCATTCCTTCATTCCTCCGCAAAAGCTGTCACCGCGTTAGAAGGTGTCTACAATTCACTGAGGAGAATTTAAATTCACAGCAAACATCTCATCTTTGCAGGCTTTGGACGGGTGGTGAGAAGGCATGTTGGCTTGCCGTGTGACAGCTTTGCAGTAAAGATAACCTTGTTCCTGGGGCAAAATTTAAAACTCGTGGGCCCCTCTTGCCTCTAACCATGGCCTGGCACCATATTTTCTCTAGGGCTTTCTGCAATGGGTTTTTGAAGGACGCCAACGGCTATCAACTGAAAATGTCAGTTAGGGAAGCCATATGAACTGGGAAACCCGCCCCGAGTTTAGCACTGTGTATGGAAATTCATTCTGCACCTCTTAGACCTCATAACTCAGATCACCGCACACACTCATTCACACACCACCCCGCAAATGCTCTCCTGTAAATGCAATGAGAGCAGGATCCTCTCTCTCACGCTCACACGCATTCATGCACACCCAAGTGCACTTAAGATCACACAGGCCTGCACACACAAACGGGTACACAGTCACTCACCAAGCATGGACATTCAGGCTCACATATGTACACACACACAGATATACACACACACATACTGGCTTCTTCACAACTGCTGCACACACACACATACACACATACAGGCTCTGCAGGAAGAGACATGGGGACCACTTTAGTTCTGTACCTCACTCTGCCTCCATATTTTGCTCCCTTAGGATGGAGCCTGCAGTGTCTGTTTAACAGATTCAATTACGCTGGGCTCTCAAGAACTCCTAACTTAATTTTGATTGCTCTAAGGTGTCACATAATTTGGGAACAAAGGGGAAAAGCAGCCTCAGACTCTGGAAGGGAAGTTCCTTACAGGCTTTAGTCATCGCTGAAGTCATAGCAGTTAATTGTGATTTCTGGAAGGATGGTCTGGAGGGCGGGGCTTCCAGGGGCTAAAGCTGCAGGTCTCTGGCTTTTGGGCATGGTTTCTGTGCCTGAATCCTGGAGGACGAGGCTTCAGGTGCACAGCTGTGGCTTTGAAGCCCGGGACCACATTTCGGCAGCATTTCCAGGTAGCCCAACAGGGGGAAAGCACAAGTCCAGGCAAAGGGTCCCTGCAAGCAAGGAAACAGCCTGCTTTCTGCCTCCCACCCCATCCCTCCCTCTAAAGTGATTTATCAGATCTTTATCCCCGTGGCAGGGAGAGGGCTCGCCCTCAGCAGGTGATAGAAATAATCAGAGGCTGGGCTGAAAGGTTGGGGTGGGCTTCAGACCCAGGGCAGCAGGATGGGTCCTCCCTCACCCCGCTGGCTGTTCTCACACTCGCTCCCACTGCCATGCCTGCATTCGTGAGTTACTTAGAAAGTGCTGTCATGGGGGTGCTGCTGGGTCTGAGCATGCCCTGGAGTGAGTGCAGGAACTGCCTCATCATCAGCACCTGGCTGACTGCTTGGCTTGCTGCTTAGCTGGGTGGTGATTTCTTGCCTCCTCAGGCAGACGAGGACTCTCTGCCTTTCCCTGCACGGGCCATCCACAGCTTCTACGTGGATCCCAGTAACCCAGAACACATCAGCACACAAAGACTTTAAGGGGGCCTCTGTTAAGTGGGGCCTCTGGAAATAGGCCTGGAGAAGAGACCCCTGTGCTAGCTGTGGGTCCTTTGGGCACACTAAGCACGTGTGAGGCTCTGGTGGAGCAATGATTAAGAGCTCTTTGTTAGAATGGCTAACAGCAAAGGTTGGTAGTTTGAACTCGTCACAGCAGACAAGACCCAGGAAGGTGATCCCATAAGGATAAAACCAACAAAGCAATGCCCCCAAACAAGCCCACTGCTACCGATTTCTATTATGACTCAGCAGCCCCTTATAGGGTTTCTGGGGCTGTAAATCTTTATGGGAACAGATAGCAACTGGTGGATTTGAACCTCCAACCTTGGGACTGGCAGCCCATCACTTACCCAGCAGCGTCACCAGGGCTCAGCCTAGGAAACCTGATGGGGCGGTTTTACTGTCCTATAGGCTTTCTATTGAGGGGAATAGATTCTGAGACACAGAACTGCATCCTCTGGGAAATGAAGATAATATCCGTTGGCTAGAAGATGGCTGTGACCATGAAGTAATATAAATTTATAACGGCTAGAAAGGCAATAGCCAATCCCATAACGCTGCTGTGAAGAAACGTGTGTGTGTGTGTGTGTGTGTGTGTGTGTGTGTGTGTGTCACGTCCTCTGGGCTTCCCATGGTCTTAGCCAGCATCATCCCTTCCTGCACTATTGGGTCCTGCCACCGCCGCCAAATCTGAGTAAAGCTTTCCCCTCCCTAAGCCAGGTGTTAGAATTAACCCCAGTTCACAAAAGAGGAAACCGAGGCCCCGGGGGTCTCGGGCACCCGCCCAGGGGCAGCAGGGCTGTCAGCCGCAGGCGGGCACCGGCGGAGTCCCGGGTGTATATTCCCACCCCTTCCCCGCCCCCCCACCCCCACCCCCACCCCCACCCCTACCCCCACCCCAGCCCGGCAACTTCGGGGCTGGCGGGTGGGTGGCGTGTGGACGCGGCGCGCGCGCGGGCCACGGGGTGGGGTCTCCGCCGGAGGCGGGGCGAGAGGGCACGGGGCGGGCCGCCGCCACCACGCAGCGCTCGGTGCTCCGTGCGGGCCGCAGCCCCTCGCGCGGCGGCCGGCGGTCCCGGAACGCGGAGCCTGCGGAGCCCGCGGAGCCGACGGTCCGGCCTCTCCCGCCTCCCCGCGCGCGCGCGCGCCGCCGCCGCCGCCCCGGGCACCCCGCCGCCTCGCCCTCCGCGCCGCGCCGCGCCGGCAGCCGCTCGCGGAGCCGGTGGCCGGGGCCCTGGCGACCAGCGCGGGCCTCGGCGGGGCCCAGCGGCCCGGCCCGGGAGGATGCGGCCCGGGGCGGCCCGGGAGCTGAGCAGGGCACCCGCGCCGGCCCTCGAGGACCCGGGCCTCCGGAGCCGCCGCCGCCCCGCCCCCGGGAGACATGACTTCCAAGCCGCATTCCGACTGGATTCCCTACAGGTACGCGGGCGCCAGCCCACCCTTCCCTTCTACTCCCATCACCCGGGACCACGGGCCAGGGGCGCCGACCCCCTGAACACCCCCCTCCCCCCCTCAGTTGGAGGTTCAGGACTAGCCTAGGACACTGGGCCGGGGCGCAGACACCTCTACCCTCTCCATCTCCTACTCGCCGCCCCGCGGCCGAAGCGCGGGCGGTTTCCCACCCCGACTTTGGGGGCCCAGGCAGATGGTGAACCTGCCCTTATCCACCACGGTCGCTGAAAAAGAACCGTGCCCAGGGCCCGAGTGGGCCCTGCCGCCTCTGGCAGCTCCATGTGACCGGCGTGCGGAGGGAGAGCGCACAGGCTACAGCGAGCCCCTCCTAGGCCCAGCACCCCAGTTGGCATGCCCGGGTGACCCCGTGCCTCCGCAGGCACGCACCCACAGGATGTCCGCTCACTGGGCAGCGGCCGTGCACACGCTCAACGGGTGGATTCGCGGACACGGTTGTTTTGAATCCACAGCATGCTTCTGCCTCCTTCTCTGCACCGGCCCATCTCTGCACACGGTTAACCTTTGGGCGCACACAGGAGCACATAGTGATGCACGTGTTGGTGGTGGAGCGCGCTTGGTGGTAGCAACCCCTCCTCATCTGTTCTGTGCCATTCTCACAATCCTGACATGTTGGAGCCCGTCCTTGCTGACATGGCCAATTCCGTTTGGTTGAGGGTCTTGCCCCCATTTTCTGCCGGTCTCCCTCCTCTCTCTGTCAAGCGCGATGCACTTCTCCAGGGACTCGACCCCCCCGCCCCTGAGAACATGGAAGTCTGGCTGTCTTTGCTTCTTAGAAGCACTGGGATGGTCGTTCTCCCAAGACAGGGGTGCTGGTTTTCCTGGCAGGGCCAGGTGGTACTTTTGATGCTCCGCCAGCACCATCATTCAGATACAGCAGATGCCCTTCCGTCTTCCATCTTCATTGCCTGGCGTTCAAAAACGTCTGGCATTCAAAACGTGTGTCTGCAGATTGAAAGTAGCACGGCTCCAGTGGGGGCACCCCTAGCTCCTGAAAGCCACGCCTGGGCTTTTGAACACCCTCTCTGCAGCCACAATCGCCAACACCTACTCCCCTTCTCCAGCATTGCCAGTCGCTGAGAAGAGGGTTCTGGGTCGTAGGGAACTTACAGGTGCAGAGTCGAAGGACTCCACTGCATGTTCAAGGCTGTCACCTTCGGGAAGCAGATTGATAGACCTCTCTGCTCTGCCGTCTGTGGGTGGGTTTGAACTGCCAACCTTTCCATATCTTGAAGAGACTCAGTCATCGCTAACAGGTCTACACCTGGACACACACCCACTCCCACGACAGAACCAGCAGCCCTCCCCGTGCTTAAAAAGCGTTTTAAAAACTCAGGAGCGCTCAGGGGAGCCCACCCCCTTTGTTCCCAGACACTGCAGTTTGTCCGAAGCATAGCTGGGTTCCCCCACCTTCATGGACGGGTGGGCGGGGCATTGAGGGACTCACACAGGTGCAGGCCTTTCCTTCATCTGCTCAGCACCATTCTCTCTGTGACTACAGAAAGGAGCCCATCGCCATGGCAGCCCCAGTTCCTTGGCTAGCCATTGCCTCATTGGTTGCCATGGGCTACCCTGCTGCCTCCAGGCCTCCTAGAGAGGCATGTGCTTAAGAAGGGTGCCGGGCTGCTCGGGTCCACGGTTGTTGCCCACCCAGGTGCCTGTGCGGTGGGTGCCAGACGCAGACCCTCCAGTCATAATGCACACCGCTCTTGGGAAGGGATGCCAGTCTCTTGACAGAAAATAATTGTGGCAGGGTCTTCTGAGCCTGTCCAGACAGCCCTCCAAAAGGGACAGCTGCCCAACTGCCTGGAGCTTGTTCACAGCAGACCCCTCTGCAAATAGGCACTGTGTCACTCACTAGAGAATTAGTGTCACCAATCTCAGCTCCTGTCAGGGCTTCGGGGACTTCCCAGGTTAGAATGTGTGTAGCCCCCGCCTGTCCCCGACACAGGCACACACACACACACACACACACACACACAGAGTCATCCCCCTAGGTCTCCCCAGATATACAAAGTCTCACCTAGGAGGCTCTGCCCATCAAGACTGGGCAGGGGGCTGGGCTGACTCAGCAGAGCCGCTGCCCCCATGCCAGGCATTCACTTTCTGGAGCACCCTGGCATATGTACACTTTTTTGGCATCTGTGGGCTGAGAATCTTCTCAAAGATGCTGCAGCTCCAGAAGTCCCCCAGCTGCCTGGGCAGCATTTTGGGCAGAGGGGTGCGCCAAGCTGTGGCAGTACATGTGTGTGTGTGTGTGTGTACGGGGTGAGGGGGAGTGGCTGTGGCAGTGGGAAGTTAATATTGGCAGCCATAGCCTGGGCCGTGGAAATTGATGGCCTGTTTTGAATCTGGCCAGCTAGGGTCTGGACCAGGCCAGGCATGGTTTAAGGCAGCTTTGGAGAGTGGGTGCCTGAATCTAGCAAAATCTTAGCTCAAACTGGGGAGGGGTGTACCTGTTCTAAGAAGTTGTGGGGCTTGCCTCTGGGAAGTGGCCCTGACCTCTGCACCAAGTGCTTACTCTAGCCCCTGCCTCCCCTTGCTCCTTTTTTGAGGCGCCCCCCCCCCC
>PVJH01028810.1:0-26797 GCA_004026705.1 Nesogale talazaci
GCAGCAACTCTCCAGGAGCCAGGTTGGGCCTCCCACTCCCACCCAAGGGCAGTGATGCCAAAAAAAAAAGATTTGATCCGCGTTGCATGCTAAGTAGAAAAGTTAAGTGCGTTTTGCTCAGTTGGAACTTCTGTCAGAAATACCAAAGGATTTGGGATACAATTGAAACCATAACATTTCATATTTTCTATATTGTTTTCTTCCTTATTCTATAAAATAATTCCATCCATTTTGGGGGGGACAAAAAAAATGAGGGCATTTGGCTTAAAGAAATCTTAAAAAGAAATTGGTTAGCTTCTGCCTAAGAAAATATTGCCTGTCCATCGATAATCTTTTGCGGACGTTGGTTTTGACCTGTTTTTGAGAAATTTAAACTGGAAGCCTCTACCAGTGGACAGCTTCTTTTCATAAAGTTCATTTCCCCGTATTTTTCTTTGTAGTAGGCGAGCCAACACAAGATGGCAAATCAGGATCAGGCGACAAGATCAAGAAACGTGTGAAAACTCCCTATTCTCTTAAGCGGTGGCGTCCTTCCACCTGGGTCATCTCCACGGAACCTCTGGACTGTGAGGTCAACAACAGGGGCAGTGACAGGGCAGTTCATTCCAAATCCAGCACTGCTGTCTACCTGGCGGAGGGAGGCACTGCCACAACCACGGTGTCTCAAGACATGGGGATGAATTGTCTGTGAATGAATGAATTTCCAGCCTTCGCACCAAGTGAAATTATTTTTTGCATCATTTAAACATGCAGAAGACATTTTAAAAACAAAAAACTGCTTTGCCCTCCTGTCAGCACCTCCTCCCATCCCTGCAAAAAGGACTTGCTTTAAATAGATTTCAGCTATGCAGAACATTTTAGCTTATGCTTCCTTATTTTTTATTTTATTTTATTTTATTTTCTAAGTTTTGCACTTTTGTTTAGTCTCGCTAAAGTTATATTTGTCTGTTATGACCACAGAATTATATGTGTGTGTATCAAAAGTGGTCTCAAAATATTTTTTTAAGAAAAAAAAAAGCAAAAACAATGTATTGCTGATAATCAGTTTGGACCAGTTTCTAAAGGTCATTAAAACAGAAGCAAATTAAGACAGGTTTGACTGCAGTGGTGTCTGGTATCCATATTGGGTTTTTTGGGTTGTTTTTTTTTTTCTGGGCACATGGTTGTTTATATGTTGATAAGTCCCTGAACATATTATCTGTGGGACATTCTTTTTCTCGTGTTTTGTTTGAAAGTGCAATAGTCAATAGGCCACGAGGAAGCTTTTTGGCAAGCTCCCTTCCTGCAGGAGCACACATTCTTCCACAGCACAGACATCTTTCTGGCGGGCCGTTCTAGGACGGTGAGTTTGTGCAGGTGAGCGCAGCCGCCTGCTCTCTGCTCTCTGCTCCTCATGGAGAAGGGTGACACTCCACCGCCAAGGGCTCCAGCGAAGGGACCGCCAAAGCCTTTCCGATCGTTTAAGAAAACCTTCCACATCTTAACCATTTCCTTTCAGGCATTTTCATAAACACTTTGGGTTCTGGCTTTGGAAGTTCCTAAGAGAGCATAGAACAAAGTAGAGGAAATCAAGCCCTTACAATTTTTTTCATTTTATCTTATTTGTATATGGAAGTTCATATTCCTTATTCATCTATTTAAGAAGTACACTTTAATAGAAAATGTATAGAGTTATACTTCAAGGGAATTTTTAAGTAGGTAGATGCTTTCATTCTCTGAGTAGGCCACTGTTGACTCAGTTCCGTTTCGAACCTTCTTCTGTTCCCAAGAAAGGCTGGTGATTTTTCTGAAGATGATTCCTCTTCCTCTTAGAGTGACCTCAACCACTGTGTAGAAAAAAAACATCTTCCTGTCAGGCCAGCACCTTGTGGAAGGAAGTAGGGAATGCTGTCAACTGTACCTGTTGAAGCAGACTGAGACGTACCGCTCTCTCTTAACCCTTGTGCACTTCTTTCTTTGCGAATCCTAATTTCTCCCTTTCCCAGCTTTTCACGTAATCTTCGATATATGATTGGCATTACTACAGTCATCACATTGGAGTATGCCTTCAAATCCATTTTTCGATTTGCTTCTTTCATTACTAATAGTCTTTTCTAAAATAATAACCTCTGTGTGGTTCGGATTTTTTTTTTTAAGTAAAGCACTTTGTCAAACAAGGGACACCTTTTATGTATACATACACACACACACACACACACACACACATTATTTTCTATCAATTTATAAATAGTGACCTCCTTTTCTTTCCCAGAACCTCAGAGTGCTTAAAAGATGTTACCTGAATATGTTTTTGCTCTCATTTCTCTGGGAAATAGAAAACTAAAAAGAAAACTTAAATGCCCAAATTTTAGGTTTAGGCGTTTATCTCTTAAACCATATTTTCTCACTCATATTCCTCTATCTTTCTCATTTATCAAAGTTAGCCTGCATTTTCCCAGGTGCTGTCCATAATGCTTGTAACACATAGCCACGCCTTTTTTTCCTGACCATCTAACAAGTTAGATGTCACAATCCTGAGCCGTTTACTTGGCTGGTTGGCTGAACACAGTTTTGTTTTGTTTTAACACAGTTTTGAATTCTTAAAATTAAGATTCTTTCCTGGTGCCCAGGATCCTTCCCTTTGATGTTTTATTGGTCTGTGTGGCTGGATGTATAATGTGCTGCTGTTTTGGTAGAAAATTCAGTCATCGTGCTCCAACACAATTGTAGTTTGTAAGTAAGCCAAGCCAATTACTACCATGATTGTAGAAGTTAGGTAAGCAGGAGAAGACGTGTAGACATGTCTGGGCTGGTTATTGCTTGAGAAACAATTACTAATTCAAAGTAAACTTCAATGTTACATCTGCCTTCAAGAGTCTTAAACCCTATCTCTTCATGCCTAACACTCATAAAACAAGTGACAGAGTTCATGTTAAGGGAAAGGTGTCGGGAGTTTATGGAAATTGAGACTTTTCCCTCGGTTAATTCCATGCTAAGTGTGGAGAAATCAATTTCACGTGAACTTTTCGGTCTCAGCAGTTCTTTGACTCCATCTGGAAAATTATCTGCATCTAGTGACTTTAGAACAAACTGAGTAGGATGCAGAAATAATACAAGGATACTGACCTTTCAATGAAGCAGGTGATAGTGCTTCCTTATATGGGTCAACTTGTTCCAGGAAAAGTACATTGGTTCTGAATATGAAAAATAATTGAGAAAACTCAAATAATGTGTTTCAATAGGAATAGGCACCGAAATTGGCAATCATTTTGACTTGTAACATTTCCAAATCTGATTTTTAATGCCAATCGCAGTACCAGGGAGACTAGTTTCCTGTCTTTCTTTAAACCCCTCTTAAAAGTTAGAATGGAAAAATAGTTGAATTAACTTTGGTTCTCTCTTTTTTTTTTTCTTCTTTGCTATTTATGGACACAAATATTCCATTGGTGGTGGTTTGCTCATTGAATTTGAGATTACATATTTCTGTACAGATTTATAAATTTATGTTACCAGTTATATGCAAGTTAATACATAACTATTCACAGACTGCTTTATCTTCCCAACTAACCCTGTAAAAGTTAGAATCTATGCACACATTAATTGATTATTCTAGAGACTGTGTAACACTCATAAACACCCCAGGATATTTATAACTTCTAGATTCTGAACTATCCAGAATTCAGCACAACCTCCATTGCATGAGTCCCATCAAATATATCTCCCTGTGTTTGAAGTAAATCCGGCAAATCACTGTTGAAGGCAGTTACACAAAGACTCTCGAAGTGTAATCATAGGAAGAGAGCCCCTCACAAGGCTCTGGTGGGCCTGCCCACGAGCGCGTCTGAATCCCTCCATTCGTATCTGACCGACCGACTCCAGCCCTCGCTTACCGAACATACTTTCTTCTTTGTCAGGTGTCCTTCCATGTATCCTGCCTCCCTCCTGTTTCATTTTACATCTCTCTCTCTCGGTGGGCTTGGTCAGGCTCTCCAATATGATGGCGCTTCTGTGCTCTGGCCTCTCAGATGACACCCGAGCCTTCCTTCCTCAGACGGAATTGCTTCATCCTTTACTTCTTTCTCTTCAGTCATATTTCAGTGACTTGTGTCCAAATCCATTAAACGAGTTAATTTCAATAGTTTGATAAAATGGAAAATTCTGATCCTAAACATTTGACAGTGGATTCAACCATCAGGACTATTGGCAGAATCAGCACTTAAGTTTTGTTTTGTATTTGCTGTTTTCTGTTAGATTGTGGAGTTTTATAATTTTATATCCTTATTAACTATAACTACAAAGCCATGCATACAGAATTTTGTATCTTTTTTTTGCCATTAAAAAGTATAATCCATATTGCAGCAAGCTTGGTGTTATAATTGAACCACAAGAATATGTTACTTGTTTCTTTGTACCAAATATCAAACACAAACAGGCAAGATTTACTTTAAAGATTTACAACTCTTTCCCCCCGCCCCCCGCCCCCCCCAAGAAAAAAGATTTACAAACCTTAAAATAATCAGGCATGACCTAGGAACATTTTGTAGACCACTTTTGAAATACTTGTATTGCAACATAGACTGGACTGTAACAACGTAAACTTTTAAGTGACTGGTTAAAATTGAGTATTTATGTCTATAAAGAAAATTTTAGAATTTATCTCATGGTAGATATATTTGAAAGTCAATACTTCAGAAGAACTTATGTTTTATTAAAGGTGTGCCCCAAGTAAATCTATTGTATCTTGAAAATTCCAATTCTGTTACTGCTGTGATTGTTCATAGTGTTACTACTATTCAGTGTTGTGGATGTACACATGATTTCAGACGCCTAATTTGAAGTCCAGATTTTTAAATCTGGATGTGAGAGAGGGAATCTTTGTAACTAAATGACATCATTACAGTAATCTTTAAACAAATTACTGTATATTAAACTATAGCTTGACTGTTTCAATGTTTTAAAAGACAACTTGTTAGTCCCTCCTCCCATTTTACAAATACTTTTAGATGATGGAAACATGTTCATGTTTTAGACTCACAATGTAGACAATATTGCTTAAATACTCAGGGCCCCTCCATCCCCCTTACACATGAAAAAAGTCTACCGTGTATACTCAAGTATAAGCAAACCTGAATATCAGCCAAGGCACCTAATTTTACCACAAAAACTGCATCAAAAATGTGCTGGGAAAACTCGGCTTACGCACAAGTATATACGGTAATTGGTAGCACATGAGCTATTGATCCAGTTTGAATATTTAAAAGTGTTTGTTGTATGGTTCGTTTAACTTTTCATTTTATGATTGCTGTCATTTATATAGACATTATAACATTTCATCACTTGTGAAACTCGCCCGGTTGCTTAATTATTTAATAGAGGGAAATGACGCAACTAACTGCCTACGTGCGACAGCAAATTCAGGCCCTGGGGCTGAAGCATCATCTTCAGACGGCTCTGCCCTGTACTTGATGGGACACATCTATTTCACTATTCCACTCTGTAGTGAGAAAACTTAATAACTTATTTAAAAGAAAACACTATAACTTAAGTAATAGCTTTTTAAAAAGTAATTTGGTATGACCTATCCAATTTATTTATCATACTGTCACATTAGGAATTTTATTTTAATCAGAGGAGTTCAGACTCCAAATGTGTATTCTGTATGCACTTAAGATCCGAGTGAAGTCCTTTCTAACCGATCTTATCTCGGGCTCTCGAACGTATTCTCAACCCTCTTAAATACATACAGGGAAAACACTTTCAAAGAAAATTTAATTAGTAAAGAGTAAATTACTAAACGATGCCCTTCAAGAAGTGTTTGTTGGGTCCCTGTTTGACATTGAACTGCTTTGGTTTCTGTGGCTTGGCTTTTTCTGGTCACATTTATTTATTAAAATAGTTTTTTGTAGGCTCTGTCATTTTTGTTTCTATAGCAATTATATTGTATACATGTGTATAAGCTGGAATCATCCTTAATTTTCTATTGATAATTTTCCCATTAAAGATACATGGATAGTTGTAAAATACACTAACTCTTAGGGTGTTACAGTAGCTGAAACATGGAGACGTATGGCCGTCACACTTTTTTGGAATGGACAGGAGAAATATAAGCTCTGGAGCATTCATTTCTGAGGATGCTTTCCTGGAAAAGTCTGACAAATACTGGCAATTCCTCAGAATCCTCTTTCTTGTTAACGGGTATCTTTTGTTGGTGTGTTTTGCTCTGACATTAAAGGTAGAATATCATATATGGGTTTATGAGTATTACTTTCAGTTATTTTGCTTTTGTATAAGCTGTCCGAGACCTTGCTATGCTGTATAAGTTGTATTTGATGGATCAGTGTGTGTATGAAATAAAGCAAATCGCTTTTCTTTTGTATTATCTATGGACGCCACTATGAAAGCTGACATTAAGCCACTAAAGAGTTTTCTATGAGTAACTTTAAGTAAGCAAATGCTTTGATATCTATAAACCTAAATAAAAGAATGTATTGATACGGAGACAGTAGGGAAGATTTTAAGACAGTGCTTTAGGGTTAAAAAAGGCTTGCTGTAAGATGGTGCATTATTCCACTTATTAAAGATCATATTAATGACAGTAATTGTATCTTGATTTTATGAAATCACTAGAAATTATGATAGTGTTATACCTGATGTATTTGGCACTAGAAGACTAAGTGCTCTAGTTGGACTTAGGTAACTCAATGTGATACACAGAAAGTGTCAACGCTTGGTAACAAAGGGGGTGAAGAAAAAGCAAGACTCTGGCTGAGCCCCGGGTGGCTTAGTGGTTGTGTGCGGGACTGCAGCCCACAGGGTTGACGGTTCAAATCCAGCAGCATCTCTCCAGGAGCAAGGAGCAAGGCTGGGCTTCCTACTCCCACCAAGCCAGTGATGCCACCAAAAAATAAAAAAAAAACTGCGAGTTGGAGCGACAGTGACGGTGCCCTCAGTGCTGGCGAGTGGTGGTGATGGCCTAGGACCAGGCAGCCGTGGATCCGCTCTGGGCGGGCTGGGGTTCCCGAGTCACAATGAACTCCA
This sequence comes from Nesogale talazaci, assembly GCA_004026705.1. Lineage (NCBI taxonomy): Eukaryota > Metazoa > Chordata > Mammalia > Afrosoricida > Tenrecidae > Nesogale > Nesogale talazaci. Next base: position 7,018 of record PVJH01028810.1, read on the forward strand.
CCACACCTTCCACGATGCGTGGTCAGCTGCTCCTGAGCAGTGGCCGCTACTGCTAGTTCCACAGGTTACCGGGAATGTTCCCCGTTCTGAAGCGTCTGGTCTTTCGAGACGATGAAATCGACGTTCAGAGAACTTAACCATACTTGAAGCCACAAAATTGGTAAGTGATGAGATTGTGGCTTGAACACCTCTGAGTTTAATGTCATAGATTTCATCTCTCTACCTATGTGAACCCCCCCCCCCCACACACACACACACCTTTTTACTTTGAAGTATAGTTTTCAAGTTTTGGTTGTGGCAAGGACAAATGAAAATGGTTTCGTGTGTAGGTAAAATCAGAAACACACATGAATCAGTTTGGGGATGCTGAGAAGCATATTGAAACAACTCTTGGCTTAACAACAGTGGCCCAAGCCAAGCAAGCAACTCTCAAAGCCAGGTGATGAGAGCGGGAAAGAGCTTTCCAGGGGCCTGGGGAGTGCGATAAGAGTAGGATAGTGGGGGCCGAGCCCCCGTGGCGCAGTGGTTGAGTGTGAGACTGCGGCCCACAGGCTTGTCGGTTCACATCCAGCAGCAGCAAGGCTGGGCCTCCCACTCCCACCAGAGGGCGGTGATGCCCCCCAGAAAAAAATGAGAGCCAACTGAAGAAAGTTGGCTCACGTGTCCGCACCACAAAAGGGACACACCCTCTAGAGTTGGGACTTCATTTTGGAAGCTGAAGAGAATCTCAAGGCAGAATGGATTATTGGGAAGCAAACGGAGGACAGAAAACTGAAGACTGGAATCAATGATGGGGAAGAGGAAGTCCACCAGGACCAGATCAAAGAAAAATGGTGGAAGCCAATAAATGCTAATCAGACGGGGAAAGAAGAAGATAAATTCAAGAATATGGTTTGGTAAGCAAGGGAGAACCTTCAGAGGTAAAATATAACAATGTTGGACTGACAGGAAATCACCTACATTTTTAATATTTTGATCTTATTCTGTTATTACATCATGTGTTCACATTTCCTTTCCAAAAATAATATGCGGAAACATTTCACATACTATCTATAGACATCCTTCCAGACCAGGGACTTCTCTGGATAAGTGACAACAGAGTCCATTTGGTCTTTTTGAACAAGTATATTGTAAGACAACTTGTTGCACGTAGCATTTGTACTACCGCAATTTGGGGTTGGCCCTCCCTCTCGTACCTTATAAAAAGAATAAGGGTGCGCAATGGAGGGAGCACAGCAGTCTTGTGCATTGTAAATCAGAAATCTGACAGCCGCCCTTCTCTCGCCTTTCTTGTCGCTCCATGAATCCAGTGTCACAGCCATCAGGGAAGTCGTTGACTCACAGCGACCTCTTGGCGTTTCCGAAAGGTGGCAAAACCCAGAAACTACTTTCTATCCAGGAAACAACATTCCTCATTTGATATGGGGTGTGTGTGTGTGTGTGTGTGTGAGAGAGAGAGAGAGAGAGAGAGAAAGAAAAGTTTTCCTTTGCCTAGCAACCTTTCCCTAGATTGGTTCCATCATCACTTATGTAAGAAGTCATGGAATATGCATTTCTCCCAGGAAAAAAAGTATTCTCTTTAGATAGTATGCATACCAGGACTACTAAATTTTTTTAATACAAAAAAAAAAAAATACAAGAGTTCACCTCTATCTCTTCTAAACGTTCACTGCTTCTACTGAGTTTCAAAGCCTAAGGGAAGCTATTTCGATAGGCACCTGGTCTTTCTTTAGTTTCTCCATTCTCCACATGGCTTTGCACCCGTCGGCTGTGCCAGGGATGGATGGCTTTTACGGGGTTCCAGATCCTCCACTGGCCCTCCACATTGTCTGCCTTTCAGCAGTCCTGTCCCTCTCCAGTCCTAGCGTCCACTGCCCCTCTCCAGCCCATAGCTACACCCAGCGGTTCACTTCAAAGAGAAAACCTCTCTTTTTTCTGACCACGAAGTACCCATGTTTAATTAATATATTGATACCAAAGTAGGTTTTGGTTGTTTTTTTATTTTAGATTCTCATCTAACCTTTAATGAGCACACTTCTTAGATTATCTGAATTACTCTTTGTACAGGAAAGTAATTTCACTGCAGGCCGTTTAATGGGTTATTTTTTGAGATCTTTGGCTTAAACGTGGGGTAACCTTGACCCCTGGGGAGTGGTGGAATACAAAGGACTGAAATTCACCAACCTCATCGGTAATACGACCTGCACCCAGCAAGCAGGGGTCAGAGTAATCAGGCTTGGAAGTGTTTGTTTTTCCTTCAATTAAAGTAAATCTTTTCACATTTTACGAAACCGCTTCTATTTTCTTACCTTGGCAGTAAGAGGAGGAAAACACTAAACTCGCCATACCGCTGGGGTCCAAGCAAGTCAGTGCTCCATTTTGACCACCAGATGGGGCTCGTATCTCATGTTCTAGGAATGAGGCAGCCTCTCCATTGCTGCAAATTTGCTTCAAAACGTTTTCTTATTATGAATAACAAGTAGGCTAATCTCTCTGAAGAAAATTCCATCTGAAGAGTGCGATGATTTTCATTGGCCGCGACAATCTGGGCTAAGCAGGAAGCTGCCTTTTCAGTACAACACACACAGGAAAGCCGAGCCTTAACAAACGTGACACTTCATTAATCTATGTATGACCTCAGGCAGATCCTGTCCAGAAATGTAGCTGGGTTTCCGAGACACTGAAAGCATGATTCAAGCCAAAGATAATCGAATTTATTCATGCACCTTAGCATTTACTAAAATGTCCTCAGAGTCCACTCAATGGTATATAAGGCTTTTGAAATATTTTTTAATTATTTCATTGAGAGCTCTTACAGATATCACATTCCATAGTGCAATCACATCAAAGAGTGTTGTACGTACGATTGCTGCAAGAATCAATTTCAAAGCATTTTCTTTCTTCTGTAATTTCTTGATGTCTGCTTCTTTTTTATCCCCTCCCTTCTCCACCCTGCCCCCCAGGAATCGTTATTACTATTACTTCTGGTCACATTTTACACATCCACTATATCCAGTCACATAAAATCTGTTGTTTGGTCCCTTTGAGTGGGTTGAAATCTTTTTTAGGGAATTTTCTCCTTCCTCCATTATATAGAATATTTTGATTGTTGCAATCCACATCGCAGCTTTGAGTTAACCCTAATTTATGAGTTTTAAAAACAAATGTTTTTCTCTTAATGCACAACAGTGTCCACTTCCCTGTGGAACCAGTCATTCTTTCTTGTTGCTCTTTGACCCTGAAACTGAACTGCAGTTAAATAAATCTGTCCCGACAACATGTGCATCAGAAATAGAGAAACAAGACAGTCCCTAAAGCAATAATGAGGTTAGAAATATTCTAGACCTGCACTGTCCGATCTAGTCATCACAGACATTTGAAGTTTTATTTTAAACTTACATTCAGATGCCTCCAGTTGCATAAACTGGTATTAAGCACTGCAATGCAAGAACATATTTGGGAGTTCCAGGTGATAAGAGAAGGAGCCCTATGGATGCTGTGGGTGAGTGTTTGACTACTAACCAGAAAGTGGCTGGTTCAAACTCCTTCACTGCTCTGTAGGAGAAACACGGGGGTGTCTGCTCCCATAAGATCTCTCACTTACTCATTAGAATGAGTCAAAATTGATTCCATGGCCAGAAAGATTTAGTCTCACAATTTTTGTATAGGCTGAGTCAGAATCTACTAGACCGAGGTGGTCGACAATTTTTCAGCATGTGAGCTACTTATAAAATGATCAAGTTAAAATGATCTACCAACTACAAAAATGCAAAACATTAAAAAATGTATTTATTACATATATTCATAAATGCATCAAGAATTCTTTATGTGTACAATATATGTTTATGTACTTTGTATAACGAGTCCATATTGCACAACACTACTCAATTAACTATGTATATTTTTTTGTCATTACCTGAGATGACTCTGATGACTTGCACTGAGTGGAATGAGCCAGGCATGCAGAGTCTGGACAGTAGCCGCTGACAGTCAGCCTCAAGCGCACTGCCACATGATCATCAGGCACGGTGGAACGGTCCTTGGACTTAATCATCTTTGTAAGTAGAGCCCAATAATGCAGTCGAGGAGGTTGCACCTTTCCTCATGTGTGGGTACTTTCCCTCTGCCAGTAGGTTCCTGAACTGTTCATGCGCTCTGGACTTCAGCTGAATGTCGGTTTATAGTGTCAAAATCTCCCATTACGTATGAAAGCAAGACGTTTTTGTCTTCTTACATGGTCCAGCTACCCCACTCATTTTAATAACCTTTCTTACATTGAAGAGGAAAAAAAAGTCAAGGTCTAAAAATGAGCGATAACTTAGTTTGTCAGTTTTACTGCACTTAGTGCGTTGCTTGTGCATGTGTTTGACACCTAAGCTCGCACCTGATTGGCTGTGCTGCATATCAGTTAAGTGGTGGGATCGATGCTGGGCTTACATTGACTTTTTTTTTTACTGCCACGCGCTCTACCCACACTGCATCATGATCGACATATGAACACGGTTTGGGATTTTGTTTTTTCCTTTTCCTTTTTTGCAGGTGGAAAATGCAGATGTTGATATCCCCTTTGCAAAAGATGAAAAATAAAGATAAGACAAGGTGGAGACATCCCTACACCCACATCCCCTGGAACCCCAATCCTCCAAATTGCCAGCGGCACGTGACCCGTCACATATCCCATCTGCCTGCCTGGCCCTCCAGGGTACTTCGAATGGCCTATTTGAGAAGGCAGAATCTTTTTTTTTTTTTTTTTAACTTAAATCTGACCCACTATTTTCTGAGTTCTCAAAATCGAAATTATCTTCCCCTTCATCCAAACAGCCAAGCTGTTTCTACTATAACACATTAATTTAAAACTTTCATTTGGGGGCTGAGCCCCGGTGGCGTAGTGGTTGTGCGCAGGACTGCGGCCCACCGGGATGGAGGTTCAATTCCGGCTCCTCAGGAGCAAAGGCTGGGCCTCCTACTCCCACCACCTGAGGGTAGTGATGCCTAAAAAAAAAATAATAAATTAAAAAAAAATAAAAACTTTCATTTGTATTCACATAGGACCTCTTTCAACATGAAAAGTCATAGTAACATCAAGATTGATATTCTCATGCAGAGTATGTGTGTATACAGGACCTTGTAACCTGGTTGGGGGTGGGGGGGAGGGCGGAGAAGAGACAAAAAAGCCTTGGCATCCTTTCCGAGATATTTACCTAAAAATATTTCCTATTCCTGGCCCAGTGTGGATTTGGAAAATTAAAGATAACCCAGAGCTCAAAGCCAAAACCCCACTTAACCGGCCATCGAGTTAATGCTGACTCCGGTGACTGCAGGACAAAGAAGCCACCGTGAGTTTCTGGGATCGTAGCCCTTTACGGGAGGAGAAAAAGCCAGCGCTTTCTCCCGTGCGTGGCGGGTGGTTTCAAACTGCTGACCTGGCAGCTCAGAGCCCACCGCCTCATATTGCACCGCCAGGGCTCATGGAACCAAGCGTTAGAACCAGGCCTGCTTCCATTAACAGTTGGACAAAACCCCTGGAGATCATTTTCCCTGAAGTCTATCTATGGCCAGCCCCCAGTAGTTGATCGTGCTGTGGGGGCTTGTGTGTTGCTCTGTCAGAAACGGTGCCACCAGTATCCCCAAGAGCTGTTTTCAGGGGAGCTGCCAGATTAAGAGACACTAGGAAGAAAGGCCTGGCTTTTAAAGACCAAAACCTAGGTGCAACTCAGGCTGGAATTCAAGAGATACGGCAGACAGATATACTTCTCTTTGGGCAAGTCTGCTCCCTGCAAACCTGGCTTTATAGAGGAGCAAGTGACTCTTCAATTAAGAGGAGTCACCAATATGTTTATTAAATAGCCTCTAGTACAAGCAATCTTTTCAGTAACCTATTTATCCTGTAAATCAACAGGCACTTGTATAATTTGAGAGGGTGAAAAGAAAACTATGTGCAAATTAAAGTAACACAAGAGCGTCCAGTTTTATAAAAGGAACAATACGTCATTGTGTCATGCAATTCTACACTTCTCTTTCCTATACCTTTCTTTAAAAGCCTCCACCCAAAAGCAGACTTTAGAGATTCATTTCTACTCTCCTCGACCTAAGTGAATTCCGGCCCCCAGACAGAGGGGGTGAACAGCAAGGGAATTAAAATTCCAAAAGGAAAGGGTGAACGTAATTATGAATACATCTTCTTTTAAAGGCCTCCAAACGAATTTGGACTCCGACCTCTCTCTTTTTAAGGTTCTATTTTAAGTAAACTAGGCAAAGCAGGAACTTCCTTTATAAATCACACGGTTGCTTGAAGTCTCCCGAGACGCTCCGCCTCGGGCCGGCCTCGGGGAACACGGGCTCTGGCGTCAGGGTGGGATGGGTTGGCGCGCGCGCGTGTGTCCAACAGACCGAACGTGAAACCCACGCAGCAGGCCCGGAGACTGAAATCAGGGAAGCCCCAGGCCCGCAACGCCTCTGATGCCGAGGGCCGGGGAACTCCTAGTCGCGGACCTCGGGATCGGAAAGTGAGACGCAGCAAAACGGGGGGGGGGCGCGGACGCAAACGCGCATCGCGGGAAAACACCACAGGCGGCCTGAGACGTCGTCTCCCCTCCTGCGGACATGCTGTCGGGAGCGGCCAGGCCCCGCACGGGGGGGGCAGCGTGGCGAGGAGGAAGGCCCTTGGTGAGGTGGACGGACCCGCGCGCCGCGGCCCCGGGCGCAAGCACGAGCTCGCTGGCGCGGAGGTGCAGGCGCCGCCCGGCGGTCCGTTGTGCCAGGTGGGCCCGGTGTGACGCGGCTGCACCGCGCCCGGCTGACGGCGAGCCCATGCCAAGCTAGGTGCAGCCTAAAGCGCAGTTTAGCGGACAGCGCGTGTCCTGTGATTGTGCTGTGTGTAAACTGCCCCAACCCCAACCCCCAGAAGCCGGGAAAAGGCAATAGCAACGATATTTATGGGATATCATTGACGATATCCTTCTGGTTTATTTCTATTTATTTGGGTATTTGTCTATACACACGTCTAAATAACACAATTCCATCAGTTGGGTCTTTTCACCTTTCCACAATTAGTTCGTGAAAAGCGGGGGAGAAATTTCCCCGGGCGGAAAGCACGTTTTGGAGCAGAGCTCTCTGCTTGGGCAGCGGCCCCCCAGCTGTTGTTGCTTCCCGCTGCTGGAGGTGACTTCCAGAGAGCTTGCTGGGTGTTCGCGAAGGTTCCATCGCCTCCTCCCTTTTCCTACCCCCCACGCAAAGCAACAGCCTGCTCACTTCAGGACGCAGAGGCTCCAGCGTGCTTTCCTTTTTACAGACTGTTTGAAAGATTGTGAACTCTGTTTTCAAATGTAAGAGAAACAGTAAATTAAAAAAAAAAAAAATGGAATGGGTTTCCCAAAATGAGAAGGGGTGGATGACTACTGTTCTGGAGGCAGAAGATGCCTGTTCAGATCTCTTTTGTGAGGGCTGTGCCCCTGTGGCGTAGTGGTTGAGTGCGGGACTGCGGCCCACAAGCTTGGCAGTTCAAATCCAGCAGCAGCTCTCCAGGAGCAAAGCTGGGCCTCCCATCCCCACCAGAGGGCAGTGATGCCCACCCCCCACAAAAAAACAGCTCTTTTTCGTGGGTGTCTCAGCTGCAGACCTCTTCCTTCCAAAGCTTCAGAGACTGGCCCTCGCACTCCAGTTATTTTCTTATATCGCCTGCTTCTCTTCACCCACTTTTAATAGCTTGTGTCATTTACACATAAAATAGGTGCCATGTGTGCGAGAGAAATAAGATACAATGCTTGTATACGTGACTACACATGCCCGGCTTGCACTTTGCTTACTTTACCCACCTGGCCATTGAAACTGTTGCTTGGTGAGCTGAAATGCTTCGATGTCCCTATCATCTGAGCAGTGATGGGTTTAGTATTGCTACACACACACACACACACACACACACACACACACACACACGGGGAGATACTGCATGGTTTAAAGCCAGGAAAGGTAGGGTCAGGGTTGTGGCCTTTCACCATCTTATTCAGCCTAAGTATTGTAGAGCAGATCACGGGAGAAGCTGGACTATCTGAAGAAGAATGTGGCGAGTTAGACAGGTTGTTAGCTTGTTAACAACTTGTTAACTGCTGTGCAGCTGATATCGTCTTGCTTGCTAAAAGTCAAGTGGATGAAGCATTTACTAATGAAGATCCAAGACCACAGACTTCTTTATGCACTGTGGGTCCTGAATGTAAAGAAAACAAAAATTGGGGCTGAGCCCCGGTGGCGTAGTGATTGTGTACGGGACTGTGGCCCACTGGGTTGGTGCTTCAAATCCAGCAGCAGCTCTCCAGGAGCAAGGCTGAGCCTCCTCATCTCACCAGAGCGCAGTGATGCCAAAAAAAAAGAAAACAAAACAAAAATTTGCACACTGGACGAATAAACAAAATTCTGAAAAAACAAAAGAAAGATTAAAGCTTTCGAGAATTTAATTTTTCTTAGACCCGCAATCGATGTTCATGGAAGAAGCAGTCATGATATCAAAGGACTTATTGCATTGGGGAAATATGTGGTGAAGAAGTCCTTTAAACTGTTCGAAAGCAAACATGTCACCTTGGAAAGTAAGGTGCTCCTGACCTAAGCCATGGGATTTCCAGTTGCCGCCTCTGCATGCAAAGGGGTGGACACTGAGTAAGGAAGACTGTGGTAGTCACATACTCTGGTGTCAATTTGGGATTTGAGAGGATTCAGAGTGAAGAGGTGGAGTCTAGTCTGTCAATGGGATCATAACCAATGAGGTCTCTGTGTGGGCATGGCTTTTCTCCTGAGAAATCTGGTTTTTCCTCCTTGGAGGCGGAAGGTCTCTCTCTCTTTGTTCATTCCCTTGAAGGTGCTCTACTGGTCAGACACGTGGCGCTATGCTGATAGACCCTGTGTCCTGAGAACTGGAAAAACCCCAGCCAGAACTGAGATGCTTACAACGTCACTGGATCCGAAGATCCACTTGGCACCCACTGGCCTGTGATCATCCTGCACTCAGCGCCAATGCATGTTTTCATGAGTCTGAAGAGGACTTTATAGATCGGTATTGGACATATGGGCTAGTATCAGATTTTGGGGTTTAGACTGGACTGGGTTGGGATGCTTTGCTAATGTACAATTACAAAAAACTCATACACAAATGAGTTTCTCTGGATTTGTTCCTCTAGTCTACCCTGAATGATGTTGTTTGCTAACAATATTGACTATATCAAGGGCTGCCAAAAAAAAAGCTAATTCTTCCTGGACTCGGTACAGTCAAAATGCTCCTGAGAAGTGAAAAGACTAGACTTTGTATACTTTGGGCTTGTTATCAAGAGCGTCTGGCCCCGGGTAAAGTTGGGGGGGGGGTCAACAAGGTGGAGTGACACTGTGGCGGCCACACTGGGCTCCCCTGTGGCAACACTTGCAAGGGCAGTGCAGTCCTGGGCAGTGGTTTGTGCTATTGTCCCTCAGGACGCTGAGAGGGGGACGGACAGGAGTCCATGGCACCACATCTGTGTAAATAGGTCGTATACAAAGGACAGCGTTTGACAAGTGTATTGACAATAGCAGAGATATAGTGTATTAAGGATCTTCTTTATACCTCTGCCAAGTCGTGGGAACTTGGCTAAAATTGAAAATGCTCTGCAGAGGCACAGAGGTTCCTGAGTCAGCACTCCTTAAGAATGAACCGGGATTCCCGGAAGAGACAGTGTGTACACTGAGGGTTGAGGAAAAGCTCACGGACAAGATCTGTTTGGGGGCAGGTATCGAGCGAGGCAGGCGCGGGAGGAAGGAGGGAAAGGCAAGAGGCAGGGAGCCAGGGAAGTGCTGGAAGCATGCAGTGAGTGAGAAAGACACAATTTCCCCAAGAAGTTAGGGACAGCTGCTTCAGCCGTCTTTAAGAGAGGAAGAAGGGACGGGTCCCTGCGATGTGAGTGGAGAAGAATGGGCTCAGGGGATGACACCTTCACAAGCTTGTCCGTGACATGAAGGAGCATGGTGGACCGAGATAAAGGGACGTTAAAATTAATGTTCAGGACTGGCGGCCACATTCAAGCTCTTTCTCATTGATTGTCTTAATAATGTGTTGCCCCTTCTTCTTCTGTATCAGACAACATACTTCCTTGACCACTTCTTCCCTAACAAACACAGTGCAGCTTACAATGATGGGTCCATTTTCAAAGCTGAGCAATGACCAGGCATTTGGACTCTTACCATTCTAATTTGACCCAAGATAAAATCTTAATTAGAGACCATGAACATCTTATTTCTACTCCCAGAAAGAATTTTGGTCTCAGACACTCATAGGGACAGTTCTGTCCTGTCCTGTAGGGTCACTGGGGGTCGGAATGAACTTGGTGGAAATGAGTTTTTGTTGTTCTCTTTGACTTATCTTTCGTTGTTTTGGTTTTCTGTTGGAGGGCACCACTGGATATGGCTTCCATCTACAATATTCTTGGTGAAAACCTTGGCTCCTGCAGCGTCTGGACTACCACACTCTGGCCAGTCAGTGTGAATTACGAGTGTCTTCAGTGGGTTTTTTGCTGTGACAAGTCTGCCTTTACTACTTATAATCCTTGGGAGTTGGGGAGAAGTAAGAAAGGGGGGTAAATGTCTAGTCATAGTCTTTGCAACTCCCACCAAATGATGGAGTCCCACCGCTGCCATCAACCCCTAGTGGACCTGTGTAGGGTTTTGAGGCTTTGTAAATATTTATGGGAGCAGACAGCCTCGCCTTTCTTCTAAGGGGTGGCTGGCAGGTTTGAGCTGTTGATCTTGTGGTGAGTAGCCCAACCAGGGTTCCTTAATGACTGGGTAGGCTTATGCACATGTGAAGCGCTTGTGGCCCACCAAGGGGTCTAGCTAACTTACTAACAATGTAAATAAAGAGCATGGCACCCTTTGGGCCTGGGACCAACCACATGGAGGATAAAGAATCCTAACATGGGAATTGGTTGGTTTTGACCAATTTGACCGAATCCCACCAGACTTATCGTGAGCCACCCCAGAGGAAGAAGTCTCACACCCTTGGGAGCTGAGCCTTTGGATCTGAGATTCCTGAAATGACCCTCCCTGAGCCACGAGACAGAGAACTGTGACACCCAAAGCAGTGGCGAGAAGCAATGGCAGAGAAGTGGCCACACGAGAGGCCGAAGAGGCAGGAGGCGGGGAGGAGGTAGCTCTGAGTTTCCAAACTCCTAGAGTGAGAAAGCTGAGCTTTGGGCGGGAGGATGGCTGGTAGAGGCTTGGTGGAACAAGTTTGCCAACCCACAGAGCTTGAAATGAATGCCTACCAGACAAGGCTTGTACTCTGGGCACTTTTTGGCAGAGTGAGAGAGCTGTGTAATACTTGCCCCAGCAGGGAAGACATCAATGGCAGTAGGCCTGCCTGAGAAAGGGCTCCGTTCTGATTTGTCTCACATCCTAAATTATAGTCTATCAATTTCCCAATAACCCCCCTAATCGGGAGTATGGCCTGTGAGTCCTGTGGCCCTGCAACAACAAATTAGTGACCCTTACAGAGAAGGAAGAGAGGGCCCCGGGAAGGACGGTTGGTGTCAGGATTGGTCAAAAGGTGAGAGGGCACAGCCTTCACAGGTCAGCCGTGTGCTATTCCTCTTGACCCTCCCCCCTCCTTGTGAAGCTAGAGGAGGGCGGAGGACACCTCCACCTGACCGTTTTTTCACAGAAGAAAAATCAGGACATTGCCCAGGAAGGTGCCTCAGGCAAACCCCTCCTGAACAGACTGGATTTTGCTTGATCTTTGGTCAGAGGTGCAGACTACTTCAAGAAAAGATGATCTGTGTCTATCAAGTCTTACTGGTCTTTCCTCCTGGCTGATAGCACCCGGAGAGCACAGACCACATGGTCTTTGTCTTGGGAATCCTGAACCTGGAAGAGAGCAGACACACAATCAATATTTGTTCTGTGGCCTTCATAATCACCTGTCCACCACCCTCACTTTATATATATCTTTCCACTACTAATCTAGGCGATGATAAGATACTGCTGGTGTCACAGGTCCTAAACACTGCTGTGAGGTGATTCCAGGATATGAGAGATTTAAGAGTTCTTACTGACCCTTTAACACATTCACAGAAAGGAAAACCAAGGTCCAGGCAGATTAAGTGACTCCCAGAGTTAGGTTGTGACTGACAGAGCCAAGAGTCCACGTCCTCCTGGTTCTCAGGCTGCTACTGAACCTCTGCATGTCACCAAGGAGGTGGTTTCTGCTTTAGACGCCACAGTTTATTTTTTCTTTTTCCTCTTTCTCTCCTTTCACAGCCTTCTAAAAATCTGCTTTGTCATGAGGTCCACTTGTCAAACCAGAGAACCTGGAACTTTTTAGAAGTTTGGAGGGGGTGGTACAAGGGCTTCATTTTCCCCCAAGACCCTGCATGAGCTTGTCTCTTCGTGGCCATCCTTGAATGGGCGGCCCTCACCCACGTGGAGGCATCTCCACCCCACACCGGAAATTCCAAAGAGCTGGGGTCCCACCTGGACTTTGGACCCCACCCCCAACCTGGGTAAACTTTCCACTCTGAGCCTCAGTTTCTTCAACTCTAAAATTGGGAGCTTGGGCCATAGGAGTTCCAAAATGTCTTGGGCTCTAAGATTTTATAATTCTACCTGCCCAGATTCTGAATGATCAAGAATTGCACCCCCCCCACCCCCCACTCCACGCCTTTCACCTGCGTCCCAGGAACGCTCATGGCCCTACCATTTGGTCTGTTGATGAACGTTTTCTGCTCTGTCTAGTTTCACTGGAGTGATTTCGTTTTCATTCCCATGGCTTCAGTGACTGGTTTCCATGGATCATTGGAACAATGGTTCACAGTGAGCCGTGACTCAGATCCTGTGGGTCTCGATTCGAGCGTTACTTTGACAATCTCTTGACTTCTTCCCGGGTATCTACCGCGAGAGCAGGGTTGGATGGGAGCCAGGGAGCCTCTCTTCTTGGCTTCCAATGGAATTGGCCCTTGAGGGCCTCTCAGGGTCAGGGATCAGAGGGATGCCTGCAACGGGCTACATTTTCTCTAAGTGGACAGGCCGAAACCTGCTGGGTTGTTGACAAGGAGTCCATTGCAACCTGACTCTTCCACCCTCCGCGGGGTCACAGGTTTTGGGCTGCCCCAGCAAAGCTCTCCGACATGTCATGGCAGCCTGTCGCTCGCCTCCTTCTGCCTCCCCTTCCACACCCAGGAACAGAGACTCAAGAGATCAGCTTTCTTGGCTGCCGTTGAAAAGATGCTCTGTTTGTTGGAGGCAGAGATCTGTCTCATTTTCAAAATCCTCCCTACAGTGCAAAGATCCAGAACGCTTCCTGATCGCCTACTTGGCCTTACAGGAGGAGAAGGGCCAGGCTTCCCTTACTTCGTCGCTAATGGACTTTTCTCTCCTGCACCGTCAGTTTCGCGCCGTCCGTCAATCACTCAGCAGCATTTATGAAGCATTCGCCTGGAGCTCGAGGAGGGAAAGGTGGAAGAGGAAGAGAAACTGGGATCGCCGGCCTTGAGGGACTAGGAACTGCTGAGAAGGCAAGAATACACCAGAAGCGCTAAGCACTCCCCAAGCAAGGAATTCCAGACAGGGCTAGGAGTGAACTGGCATGATCAAGCTTGAGTGGAGTTAATCAGAGGCTTCTTAACCGAAGAAAAACCAAACCAAACCCATTGCTTGTGAATCCGTCCCCATTCACAGTGGTCCCTCTGCGCCGATCTGAGGCTGTAAATCCGACTGGCACCGCTGTCTCCCACGTAGCAGGGGGCGGGGGGGGGGTCCCTGAATCACCAACCTTTGGGTTAGCAGTGGGTTGAACTACTTTAGGCACCGCTAGGCTTCCTTTCTTAGAAGAGTAGTTACAACACGTTTAATTGACTACATAAGCTTACTTATCTACAGAGCACAGAGATACTTTTTAAAAGGATTTAAATGACTGAAAAAAAAGCCCAGCCAAGTCATATTTTAGAAAACATTTTAAAACTCACATGGGGCTGGTCTGATGGTAGTGGGTTACCAGAATTTATTAACGTTAGTATCACTAAAAATCACATGGTAAAATGTCTAAAAGGAATGATGGCGCCACGAGGGGTTCGGTGCTGGCCGACCAATTTCAAGGTCAGCAATTTGACACCCGCCGCCGCTCTGGGACGAAGATGAGGATTTTGACGTCCATAAAGAGTTAGTCTCAATGTAAAATGTGTTTGACATATGGATGGATGTATGGATTGTGATAACAGTTGTACAAGCTCCCAATAAAACGATTAAACAAAAAGGAAAAAAAATTAGAGAAGCACAATTTTTCAAACCCTAATAAAAATCTTGATCCAGGACAAAAAAAAAAAAGAGTCTCAGAAGCCCACATGAGCAGATCCAGCCTGTCCTCTAAGCTGGCTTTAAGTCAGACAATGAGTTTGAAGCTGTCTGAAAAGGGGCTGGGTAGGGAGGGAATGAGGAAATGAAACAAAAGGATTTGTGGAAACACACCTGAAGGACACTCTGTGAAATTTGGATCTGATCAAATTTGCAAGAAGGAGTCACTGGAGGCTCTTGGACATGAAAATGGCCTGGAAAACTGTAAGAGGATGATTCATTTCCCTGCGATGTGTAAACTAATATAGAAAAACTGTGAACAAAGTAATTCAACACAGAACCCGAATTGTAAATAGCACAATGCACCCACTAGCCCTCATAGACGTAGTCAGGACATACCACCCAGCAACAGCACCAGGCACACTCTCTGTCTTCACGCACAGGGTCACTGCTCAGAATAGACCACGTTTTAGGCCACAAATAAGCATCCAGACATTTTTTTAAAAACACAAAAAAAGAGTGCAACCCACCTCCTCTGATCATAATACAATGGATCTAGAAGTCCACGATGGAAAGAACAAGGAAAATATTAAAATGTGGAAACTGAATAACAATAAAAAACTATTGGATAATGGAAAAAATTAAAAATAAAATTTGAAAATTCTTAGAATCAAATGAGAATGAAAGCACAGCATACTAAAACCTTTGGAATACAGCAAAAACAGTGGTCAGAGGAATTTTTCTCGTTAAAAAAAATGCGCACATAGAGAAAAAACAAGAATCCATCTGCAGTGTCTGGTCAGACTGAGCTGCTGGGAGATCCCCTCTAGCCACAGGAAAGCATCTCCAACAGGCTGCTGTGGGCAGAGACCATTGTCATCTTGCATATGCTGAAGCAAACTCCATACCTGGCCAGGTAACCTCCACGAGGATTCAACCTGAGTTGGTTCGGTATGCAGGTATCTCTTGCTTGTTCCATGACAGCAAATTCTTCTTGGCTTTTGGAATGTTGATGAGGGTCTTTTCCTTTTTACTCGTTATTTGTATTTTGGTCTTTGTGTTATTTTATCCTTCCCACCTTATTTTGAATTTGGTTTTCATTGTGTCTGTGGGGTTTCCCAGTCTGTGACGCACAGTAAGAGTGGATGACTAGGTTAAACAACTGGTACAGAGGTTGATAGGGGATGCAGGGGTGGGAGTGGGTGAGAGGGAGAGAAGGGGATTTGAGGAGTGGGGAGTGAAGATGGGAGCAGGGAGGAAGTATTTGACTGTGATGGCAGAGCTCATTTGAAAGGCACTTTAACCAGCAGGGTGGAGGTGTTCTAAAATTGATAGGGTGATGATTGTACAATTCTCCTTGCTATGACTGAATGATCGAGCTATTGAAGTGTATGCTATGTAAATTACATACCAATAAAAGCATTTATAAAATTAATAAAAAATATTTTTAAAAAAGGAAGAGAGGGCTGAGCCCCGGTGGCGTAGTGGTTGTGCGCGGGACTGCGACCCACTGGATTGGAGGTTCAATTCCGGCTCCCAGGAGCAAAGGCTGGGCGTCCTATTCCCACCACCGGAGGGCAGTGATGCCTAAAAAAAAAAAAAAAAGGAAGAGAAAGAAAAAGGCCAAAGCCATAGCTTAACTCCACAACGCCAATAGGAAGCAGCAACGAAAGAAGTCCACGGTCATCAGAATGAGGAGCTCCTAAAAAGCAAGGAGAAAGAAATACAAACCAGAGCAACACTCAGAAGAACCGATAAGACCAGAAGTTATCTGAGCGGTCAAAAAAAAGGCCAGCAGTTAGAGCTCTGGGAGAATCTACAAAATTGACAAAACACTGAGCAAATGACGATGGACAATATGAGACGCTAAAAATGAGAAAGCAAGGAATGAGAGTGGTGACATAATAAGAGAGCAAACTGAGATAATAACGGGATATTATTAAAATTAGAACCCAACAAGCATGAGAACCCAGACAAATGGATTGATTCCTGGAAACACGCTACTACTGAAACTAATATAAATAGAGGTAGAACATTTAAACAGACATAGAATGAAAGAAGGAAACGGAAGCTGTCATTTAAAAAACTCAACAACAGCAAAACAGCTTCAGCACGGACCAAACTTTCCAAGAAAAGTTGACACCCACTTTGCTCAAATTATTCCATAAAATAAAAAGGAATGAATACTCTATAATTCATTTTATAATGCCAACATAAATGTGATACCAAAGCCAAAGACACTATGGAATAAGAAAGTTAAGATCAATATTCCTTGTAAATACAGATGTAAACTTCTCGTCAACAGCATATCCAAAAAATAGCACACTATGATTAAGTAGGATTCATTCTAAGTATGCAAACATGGTTCAACATTAGAAAATCAAACAGTATGATCCACCACATAAATAAAACAAAGGAAAAGAATAATACTGTCATATCAGTTGATAGAGAAAAGACTTTTGATCAAGTTTAACATCTTTTTTTTTTTTTTGGGGGGGGGGGGGACGGGCATCACTGCTCTCTAGTGGTAGGAGTAGGAGGCCCAGCCCCACTGCTGGAATTGAACCTCCGTCCCAGTGGGCCGCAGTCCCGCGCACAACCACTACGCCACCGGGGCTCAGCCCTAACATCTTTTCTTGATAAAAACTGCCAGCAAAAGAAGAGTGGAAGGGAAATTTCTTTACATCACTAATGGCATATGTGGGAAAACAACATTCCTCTCAACAGAAGATAGAGAGTCAGCCCCTTGAAAATAAGAAAGGGACAAGAATACCTCTGTCACTTCATATTCAACATTGTCCTGGAAGTCCTAGCTAGGTCAATAAGGTAAGAAAAGGGGAAAAAAAAAGAAAGAAAGAAAGGAAGATGACAGATGACATGAGCACATACATAGAAAGTTCCAGACTCTACAAGAAAGTTATTGGTATCAATAGAAATTTGAGCAAAATAGCAGGGTATGAGGTTAACACACACACATTGAAAAAAAAATCATGGTTCCTTTAAACCAACAAGGAGGATTCTGAAATGAAAAGGAAACCAAGAAAACAATATTGTTTACACAGTCCACCAAAGGACCCTGTATCTAGAAGTAAACATAACAAGGGATGTAGAAGACTTGGACAAGAAAAAGTAAGCGTTCAAGAAAAAATGATGTGCTCATGGATTGAAAGACTTAACATTATGGAAATATCAACATTACCAGAGTGATCTATAGATAGGGTAAAATCCTGGTCCAGATTCCATTGGTATTATTTAATGAAATGGAAAGCTAATCTCCAGCTTAATATGGAAATGAAGGAGGCCCTGAATAGCTAAAGCAATATTGGAGAAGGAATAGGAAGTCTCATACTTCCTGATATCAAGACTTACCATACAGTCACAGAAAATCAAAACAGCCTGATATTGATTCAGTAGCAGACACATAAACCAATGGAATGAAATTAAGAACCCATCTATGGGCAGCTAGTTTTCCGCAAAAGTTCAAGCCCGTTCATTGGGAAAGAAATTGTCTCGTTAGCAAATAGTGCTGTCAAACTGAATGCTCAAATGTGAACAAATTAGTTAACACCTATACCTTACACCAGGCACAAAAACTAACTTAAAATGGATCAGAGACCTAAACATTAATACCACATGGTGTGTGTGTAATGATTCTAAAACTGATATGATAATAATTGCACAATTCTCCTGGCTATGATTGAACTATTGAAGTGTATGCTATGTAGTTATGTGCCAATAAAACTGTTCATAAAATTAATAAAAATCGGCTGAGCCCCGGTGGCGTAGTGGTTGTGCGCGGGACTGCGGCCCACTGGGACGGAGGTTCAATTCCAGCAGTGGGGCTGGGCCTCCTACTCCCACCACCGGAGAGCAGTGATGCCAAAAAAAAAAAAAATTAATAAAAATTATTTTTAAAAAAGAAAGAGAAAAAAGGCCAAAGCAATAGCTTAACTCCATAAGCCCAACACATAGAAAGCAGCAGCAAAAGAAGTCCACAGTCATCTAAAAGAGGAATTCCTGGGCTGAGCCCCGGTGGCGGAGTAGTTGAGCATGGGACTGCAGCCCACTGGGTGGGTGGTTAAAATCCAGACGCAGCTCTCCAGTGGGCCTCCCACTCCCACCAGAGGGCAGTGACCCCCCCCCCAAAAAAAGAGGAACTTCTAAAAATCAGAAGAGAAAGAAAAACAAACAGAACAACACTCAGAAGTGTTAAGTGAGGGCTCTTAAAGCTAGAATTAAAGCTAATAAAGTTTTTGGGAAGATAACATAGGCCAAAACTAATCTTCAGCATAAATAGCCTATCACAAACAAAACTAAAAAAATGAAGCTGAGCCTGGTGGCGCAAGTGGTTGAGTGCCGGCCTGCGGTCCGCGGGCTTGGCGGTTCAAATCCTTCGGCGGCTCTCAGGAGCAGCGCTGGGTAGCGCCCACGGCCACCCGAAGCAGTGATGCCCACAAAAAAAAAATGCATGGAAAGTAGATGACTTATATAGCTCGGACTGTCTAAAAGTTAAAACTTACACTCATCCGGAGATTTTACCAAGAAAGTAAAAAGAGAACCTACCAATGAGTGCTGCTCTGGTTTCAGCGTGACTCATAAGTTTCTAAGTTACATGGAAAACTTCAACGACAACAATGACAACACAGTAAACAATAAAGTAAAAAGATTGGCAAAGGATATGAATAGGCATTTCCTATCTAGGATGGCAGGCAGCTGACAAACACACAAAAAAAATGCTAGATTAGAGATAATGCAAGCCAAAATTCCAAAATGACGACGGTGACACACAAAAAGTACAAAACAGCCTTTTGCCTTGGAGCGCGCCTGGCAGCAGGATGGGTCGCCAGCAGCGCTAGCGGAGCCACCCGCGCGAATTCAACCCGGGGTCCCGGTCTTGCCGCGGGCTCAAGCAGCACCGTCGGATCCGGAACCGCGGCCTCAACACGTGCCCTCAGTGTTTCAGCACGCGAAGGACATCGGCTTCATCAAGCTGGACTAAATTAACTTTGGATGGACTGTGCAAGAGAACTACCCAACAGAAGGAACGATGCCAACTATTTGTACATAAAATTTTAAAAATTCAAGTCTGAAAAAAAAAGTATAGGGCTGAGCCCCGGTGGCGTCGTGGTTGTGCGCGGGACTGCGGCCCACTGGGACGGAGGTTCAATTCCAGCAGCGGGGCTGGGCCTCCTACTCCCACCACCGGAGAGCAGTGATGCCCCCCCCCCCCAAAAGAAGTATAAAACAATAAATTCTGGCAAGGTTATGGTGGGACTGGAACTCTAATACATTCTGGAGGGATATGTAAAATGGCATAACCGCTATGGAGAACAGGATGGTACTTCCTCAAAAAGTTAGAAAGAGAAGCACCATATGATTTGGCAGTCCCACTTCTAGGTGCATACTCTAAAATCTGGGACACAAATAGGCACACCCATGTTTACTGTAGCCTTATTTACAATAGCAGAAATATGTAAATAATGTA
>PVJH01028811.1:0-26778 GCA_004026705.1 Nesogale talazaci
GCCCACACCGAAGCCTTATTGGCTCTGAGCTGGTTGACAGGCTAGACTCCACCCCTTCACTCAGAATCCTCGAACTGACACCAGATCAAGTAACTACCACAGCAGCTTTCCGAGCCTTTCCGCACATACTCTTGTTCCATCGCTCAGCTGTGCACCCAGGAGCTGCTCAGTGGCAGGGCAAGACGTCAGGCCCCTTTGGGGTGGCGGCGGTGACCCTCATCTGGAAGAGATGACGTCCAGGAGGCGGGAGGGCTCCCAGCACCTCACACTCACCCAGTGCACCCGCCTACGTGCTAGGACTCCCGCCTGAGGGAGTTGCATGGCAGGGGAGAGCGTCTGCCCCTGCAGCGTTCGGAAGGGAAGGGTGGGCTCGCCCTGGCGGGTGGGGAGCGCCTGCCCCTCTGGGAAGCATCATAGTTCTCTAGCTCGGCTGGGACACCCTAGTCATCATCATTACACACTGTGGAGTTGGTGCCCGCCCCTAGCGGCCCTGTGCCTGGCCTGCCCCCTCCCCCAGTGGTCCGTCCCTCTGCCTGAGCCCACTGCAACCACGTGCATGGTGCCGACGCCACGTTAACAAACACATGTGTCTTTCTGTTTCACTTAGGAGGCTTGACGTCCGACTTTGGGTCACTGGCTCTGGGGGAAGGCTCTCGTCAGCTCGGAGGGAGGGGTGGTCTTCCTGCGGCTCCAGCTCCGTCTTCCTCTGCCTCTGCTTGAGTGACCTGCCCTGTGTCTCTGAAGACATGGATTTCAAACACCCCACACCACCACTTCCCTAGGAACCTAACAAAGAGATCCATGCCCACATGGGATCGTAGCCCCCCGCCCCTGCCCCCGCAGCAGCCATCACGGCAATTGCACCTTGCAGGGGACCCACAGAACAGACAAGAACTGGCCCCCGGGGGGTTCTTGGCTTCGATCTTCACAGGAGCAGGCAGCCTGTGCTTCTCCCAGGAAGGGGCTGGTAGATTTGAACCTCTCCCGTCAGCAGCTGAGCATCCATAGGGGATTAGGATTGACCACATGCTTTTTGGGAGGTGGGGGGCACAATTCAGTCCCTGTGGCTGGACTCTGGCTCTGTATTCCTCTCTGCCCCCCCCCCCCCAAAGCTGCCAGTTCTGCCCCACCCTGTCTGCTGGTGAGTCTGGCAGGGCTGTCTGGTACAGCACCCTGTGCCTCACAGCTACAGCTGCTGTGAAAGCCACCCACCGCTCCTTCCTGGAAGTGTTCTGTGGCTTTCTGAGTCTCCGCGTCCTCTGACCGGTGCTCCTGCCTCCTGGCCTGCCCCTTTCTCTCTTCCCCTGGGAGCCCTCTTAATCTGGCTCATTTTCTGGACACAGTCCCATAGGCCCCCGCCCCATGGGCCCAGGCAGCAGGCCAGGGGAGTGGTGAGCCAGAGACTCTGCGTTGGGTCAAAGCGGGATGATTGAGAACATTCTGGAAGCAGGAACTAGCTGCCTTAGGTATGAGGATCAACCGGGCCCGCGACGCTGCCGGTCCGGCCCACTTCCCCAGGAGAAGCCTTACAATGGTTTTGTCTCGGGCTGGATCATGCACCCATCCCAGGGTGCAGAGAGATGAAAGACAGAGAGCCCTGCTGGGGTGCTGAGCCTTAGGGCTCGGCTCAGGTTAACTCCCTACCCCTCCCTGAGCTCTCCCTCCTCCTCAGCCCTCTGAGCTCCTCTTCCTCCTCTCTAAATGCCCCCTCCCTGAACTGCTCTCCCTCCTCCCTGAGCTGCTCTCCCTCCTCCCTGAACTCCTCCCTCAGTGAACTCCTCAGTGAACTACTCCCTCTTCCCTGAGCTCCCCTCTCACCCCCCCTCTCTGAAGGCCTCTCCCCACCACCCTCCTTCAGCAGCTCCTCTTCTCCCCATCAAGCCCCTGCCCTCCCCCCATCTCGGGGCAGCTCCCGTCATCCCTCTGTGCTGGGATACTCTCTGTGATGTGACCCCGCAGACCAGCCTGACCCAGACCTCAGGCAGTCTAGGCCCCTCCTGGCCTTGGTTGCCACGCTTGCTGGGTATCCCCCCTCCCCCACAGGACGTGCCCTGCCTATTCTCTCCCCTCTGTTACCCTTGGCTCAGAGCCCGCCTCCTCTACATCTCAGGGCTGGAGTGTGCCAGGCACTGAGCTGCCTCTCAGAGCTGGCCCAAGGCATTGTGGGAAGGGACTGCTTTAGGGGCAAGGCTCAGGGCGCTGACCCTGTATGGACAAGTTGCCCATTTCTGCCCCTCCAGGCTACAAGGCGAGGGCGGGGTCTAACGGCAGGCTGCGGGAAGCGTCAGGTGCAGAGTTCTGCGGGTGCCTGGCACGTGGACCAGGCGTGTGCGTGTGTGTGTGTGTAGACTAGGCCACTGGCTGCACAGATAGCTGGCAGGAGCGGTGTGGTGCTCACCCAGGTGGACGAAAAGCTCCAGGTGGCATGGAGCGGGCGGAGCTTGGATCCTACGTGACTCCTGGCTCCTCGCAGGGCAGGGCGGAGTGCAGGTGGAGGAGGCCCCAGAGCGGGCCGGCGGGCTTCCCTCTCCTTCGCCGCTGTGCTGGGGCCGGTGGCCCTTTGCTGGCTACTTGGGGTCTTGTCCCAGTGAGTGGTTCTCCCAGGAACCCGCCTGGCCAGCCCCAGCAAGCCCACCCCTCACCTGCTGCTGGAAGAGAGGGTGACCCTTCCCCCGCCTGCCCCCCCCCCCCCCCCCCCCCCCCCCCCCCCCCCCCCCCCCCCCCCCCCCCCCCCCCCCCCCCCCCCGTGACACCAAGCACACTGGGTGCCCACGCCCTGCCCGCAGGTGCGATTGTGAAGAGCCCCAGGGCTGTGACGGTTCTACCAGGCTCGGTCACTGCACTTGGCTGCCCGGGCGTGCTGCCGGCCGAGGGGCAGCTGCAGCGTGACAGGCGGGGGACACATGAAAGAGCAAACAGGAAACAGCAGCCCGAGACAAGGAGGGCTGCGAAATGGACCCGGAGCCCCAGCCCAGGCCTGACGAGCAGCACGGTGGGCACGGGGGACAGCAGCCCGCACCCGCCGAGCCTGTCAGGTGGGGCTGGTCGGACGCTAGAGCCACCGGAGGCAAAGCAGAGCCCGGAGAGGTCTGTCGCGGCACACAGCCACACGGCTCAGTCACGGCCCGACCTGAGCCAGGCGTGCTGTGAGGCCGGGCACGAGCAGAGGGGCGGCCGGGAGAGCAGCTCCGAGGGCCTTGGGCGCCCACGGTCAAGGCGCTCAGACTTCAGCCTCACGTCCCCAAGCGAGGCTCCACCCGTGGCTTGCTAAGACCTCAGGCTCTGCAGGTGGCCTGAGGCCTCAGGGCCGGACGTCCGTCACCTCGCCAGCTCCCCGAAAATCAGCAGCCTGCGTGGGCGCCCGAGCTCTGGAAGCCACGTGAGCGGGGGAGGGGGCCTCAGCAGGCCCAGCTTGGTCCTCTGGACTGTGCCGGCTCCCAGGTAGTCACCGCACTGCGTCACCCTGACAGACGGGCTCCCCGCCGGCTCTGTGGAGCAGGGCAGGGTCCCCCAGAGCCACGCCGTCCACCGAGACGGGATGCCTACCACCCGGACCTGCTGCTCAGGGCAGAGTGGGGCGGACCCTCTCATCCCTGTCGCCTCCTGTGACCCTCCACCACACCGCTCCCCCAGCAGCTCGGGGTCAGCCAGCCTGGCTGCGTGTGACCTTCCTCTCAGCCTGGGCTCCCCCAGAGCCAGAGCCCCTCCTCCAGGGCCCGGGCTAATCCTGCCCAGCCCGCCCAGCCTCCCCTGAGCCCCAGTGGACTGCAGCTGGCCCCGCGGGGGCTGCCTCTGGGGCCACTGAGCCCAGCCAGCTCCCCCACACTGCATCTCGGCCACAGCCCGGGGCTCCCTGCACTCATGGCCGTCAGTTCCCCGAGAGGCCTTGGCTCCTGAAGACATTGCTGGAATCAGCATCGCTGGCCGTGTGTGGTGTGGTCGCCGTAGGCCAAGTCACCTGACCTCCCAGGTCTCTCTCTCCGTCTGTAGGAGTCGGGTGGGGCAGCAGGCACCACATACAAGAACTTCCCTGCTGGCATTTTTAGGTTGACCAATTTGCCCTTAACCCCCCCCACCTAAGCCTCTTGCTGAGGAGCCGTGGACGCCTCCTCGTGGCCCTGGGTGGAGCTCCACGACTGTAAAGCTCCGGGGGGGCAGGCTGCCCCTCCTCCCCCAGCCCCCCAGGCTTCCCCACCGGCACCAGAACTGAGGGTCGTGCCTGTGCAGCCACTTTGTGTCGCGCCTTCAGCGCAGCGCCCCAGGCCCCTTTCCCCAGGTGTTTGTGGGTCTGTCCGTCTGCAGCGGCGCTGAAGGAGAGCAGCGTCTCCGCCACCTTCTGAGGCGACCCCCACAAGTCCTCCTGCCACCGCCACCTCGGGGTGCAGGGAACCCCTGGGGGATGTGGCGGCAGGGTGGGGGAGAGGAAAGGCCAGTGGGGCCAACTGCTTCAGTCCCACAGGGCAACAGGAAGTACAGCCACCCACATCCGCACCCCTGTGCCGCGCCTTTGTGCGGAAAGGAATTGGGTCCCCAGAGTCCTGACCCACATCCTGCTGCAGCCCGGCCATCCTGGTGAAAAACAACCTCCACGAAGGCCAGCAAATCACTGGGGTGCTGGGTCTGGTTACATCCTGGTGGATGGTTTATTTGGGGGGCAGGCTCCAGCCTCTCCCCTGCTGACAGCCCGCCCACCCACCTCTGCTGCCCTGGCACCTCTCCAGCCCAGTCTGCTCTCTGCCCCCCAGCTGGGCACTCAAATAGAGGGGCTTCCGAAGAGGGGCTACGACCCAGGAACCCATCCCTTCTCTCCAGCGGTTGGCTGAGAGCCCCCTTACAGAGGTCTGTCCCACCCGGGCCTCACCCCCACCCCCCATGGGCAGACGGACAGGAGACAGACGCAGCCCACTCAGAACCCTGTTTCTGGGGTGTGAGACCAAGATGACACCTGCCGTTTCCCTGGGGTAGGGGTGGGGCGCAAGGCTCTTTGGTGCCAGCAAGCAACCGTGGCTGCGCGGAGCACGCCCTCCCCCGGCCGCCCTGGCCCCACCGCACCATTCGAGAGCCACGCTGGCCGCTCAAGGACGGCCAAAGGCTGCACGGTCCGCAGGGAGCAGCTGGATCAGAAGCAGACGGCTGTGATCCTGCGGTCCCACTCTGCCCGTGCTGCCCAACTGCCAGCCCCGGCCCCTGCGGACAGACGGGACCAGGTCCCCGGGGCCCGTCCTTGAACCTACCCTGACCCCAATCTAGGGAGCCCTGTGGCTTGGGCGCAGCGCCAGGCTGCTGGCGGCAAGGTCGGTGGTTCAAACACCAGCCTCCCCTCGAGGGAGGGCTTGGAGGTGTGGAGCAGTTCTGCTGGCGTTGGCGGGGGGCTTGGGGCTTACCCCTTCCTGTCCTCCCCTGCAGACTGTAAGCCCATGGCAGAGGGTTGGCGCCGGCAGGGCCAGGGGTATGGGTGCCCGAGGGCAGAGCTGCCCTGTCTCCTCAGGTGACGACTTAGGGAGACAGTGGCCACGGCAGCCAGGGCATCAGGAGAGGCTCAGGAGGGCCCACCTTCTTTGCCAGGGGACTCGGCGGCGCCCCCAGAGGTGGACTTTGACAGGCTGCTGGCCAGCCTGATGGACCTCAGCCAGCTGGCGGCTGAGAGCGAGCCCCAGGTGACGGCAGTTCCGGGTGGCGCGAGGCTGCGTCCTCTGGAGCCCATCCCTTTGAAGCTGTACCGGAACGGCATCGTCATGTTCGACGGGCCCTTCCGGCCCTTCCATGAGCCCTCCACGCAGGTGAGGGCGGCCAGCCGGCCAGCGAGAGGGCGGGAGGTGGTGGGGTCCACCTCACCCAGGCCCAGCCTGCCAGGCACCTCGGCGCAACCACAGCAGGCGCTACGCCTGTGCCTTGGTCAGGGGACCCCCTCTCCAAGTCCTGCTGCAGGGCACCACACTCACTTGCCCGCCTCCCCCCCCCCCCCCCCCCCCCCCCCCCCCCCCCCCCCCCCCCCCCCCCCCCCCCCGCCGCCTCTCCCATGCAGCGCTGCCTCCGAGACATCCTAGACGGCTTCTTCCCCTCGGAGCTCCAGAGACTGTACCCGCATGGAGGCCCCTTTAAGGTTAGGGTCAGGTGGGGGCAAGCAGGGGGGCTTCAGGCTGAGGTGGGAGTCCCTTGAGTGCCTGTGTGGGAGGACCGCAGCCTCACGACCCCAGGAGGAGGGCAAGCCTGAGAGGGCAGAGAGGGACAGGCCAGCCAGATACACAGGCAGGACCGCAGCCCTGCTGTCCCCCCTGGACTCGGGAGACACCCTGCGTCCAGGGGCAGGGGTGGAGGGGGGTGGCAGGCAGTTCCGTGGACCCCAAATTCGGAAAGGAAGGGGGCTGGATATTGGGGTCAAAGGGATGGTGCTGGGGTGCTGCTGGGAGCACATGGGGGGCAGTGCCTGCAGCTGGGGAGCGAGTGAGCCAGGAGAGATCTGCCAAGAGGGGGGCTGACTCCACGGGCCCACGGGCAAGTGGGGTGCCAGCACGACGGTCACCGCGGCGAGGGTGGGGGCGGCACGTGTCTGAGGAGGGCGGTGCTGCGGCATCAGCAGGAGGCACAGCTTTCGGGGCACGCTGGCTGCCGTGGGCCCCGGCCCCCCTGGCTGATCCCCAGGGTCCCGACGGCCTCCGAGGGAAGCAGGCTGGGGCAGGGGCGGGGCGGGGCTGAAGGGCGGGGCCGCTTTCCTCTGCCCGCCTTCTCGCCAGGTGAGCGACTTTCGGAATCAGCTCTACCCCGAGGGTGGGCTGGACCCTTTCCCAGGTGAGGGCCGCATGGTGGGCCGGATGTTCAAGGGCTCAGGCAGTGTGGAAAACTCAGGTGAGCGCAGCCCCAGGGCTGCTCCTGGGGGCTGGGGTGCTCCCACTCGGCCCTCCCACAGCCAGGCTCCCCGCACCCTCCTCCCTGGCTGCAGGCTCCCAGATGACTCCCGAGAAGTTTCTGAACAGGCTCCCCAAGGTCATGATCCGCCAGGGAGAGGTGGTTGACATCAGGGGCCCCATTCGGGACACACTACAGGTGAGACCACCCCAGGAAGCCACCCCCTGGACTCTGGGACCCAGCTGTGGGCTAGTTGGAGAAAGTGGGGATTGATTCCCAGAGCTGTGACACCCTCTGACTGTTCCGTGCCTCCCGACTCTGCCGGCCTCCTGGGAGCCCCACCTCACCCCCACTCCCGCCTTGAAAGCATACATAGGATCTTCTGTGCTGAAATCCTCCCAGAGTTCTAGGGAGGCAAGGCCAAGCTCTTTATCTCTGCCCTCAAGGTGGCCATATGCACAGCCCCTCCCTGCCTGCAGCCTCTGCCCGTCCAACCTGATTTCCAGCTTCACTCCCCTTCTCCACCACCTCCTCTAGGGGCCTCTCTTGAGCTCAGGCCGCCTAACACCCCCCTCCCCTTTTTTTTGGGGGGGGGATCACTGCTCTCCGGTGGTGGGAGTAGGAGGCCCAGCCCCACTGCTGGAATGGAACCTCCGTCCCAGTGGGCCGCAGTCCCGCGCACAACCACGACGCCACCGGGGCTCAGCCCCCTGCTCTCCCATTTCTAAGGACTCATGCTTCAGGGCACAGCCCAGATGTTACTTCCTAGGACAGCACCCACTAGCCTTAGTCTGTGTGGGGCTCTGTCCCCCACTAAAGGGAGAGCATAGCTGGGGGGCCTGGAGAGAGGAGGAGCTACCTGCTCTGGTTCCACGCCTTCTAGCAGAAGCCCTGCCCCGCGTCCCTCTGTCCTCCTTCCAGCACTACTGCCCGCTGCCGGTCCGCATTCAGGAGACTGTGGTGGAGACGCCTGCCTTGGCTGCGGAGCGTCTGAGGTGAGGACCCCAGGATGGGGCGGCAGTGGGGGGGGGGGGAGGGTTGGGACTGGGCCTACCACAGCACTGACAGCTCAGGTCCGCAGGAGCCAGAAGGTGCCCCAGATGCCAGCGCCCCCACTCGTCATGCTGCGCATCAAGTCTGAGAACTGTGAGCAGGCCTTCCTGCTGATGATGTGGCCCAAGGACACGGTGGGGGATGTGCGGGCCCTGCTCGCCAAGGCCAGGTGGGTGCCCGGGGGCACAGGCCACAGGGGGCCACGCCTCCAGATCCACCTAACCCATCTGGTCCGTCCGCCCCCAGGGCCATGGACCCCGCTGCCTTTGAGATCTTCAGCACGTTCCCACCCACGGTCTACAGCGACGACACAGTCACGCTGCAGGCCGCAGGCCTGGTGCCCAACGCCACGCTCCTGCTTCGAGCCCGACGGGCCCCGCTGCCAGTCTCCCAGGCCCACCCTGGTTCTGGGCCAGACCCCGGCCCCAGCCACAAATAAAGCTGCAGCCTTCAGCTGCTTCGCCAGGCCCTCTAAGCCCAGCCACTGAGCAGGGTGCCAGGGTGGGCGAGGGGTGGGGGAGGGGGCGGGCCCAGCTGGGTCTGGAAGGGGGCGGTCCAGACCGCCCCTCTGTAACCGGAGCACCGGCCTGGCGCAGGTCTTTGTCCTCCAGGTTCTGCGGGCACCCATGAGGTCTAGGCAGTTCCCCAGCAGGGAAGGGCTTTCTATGCCCATGTCCGCAGCTGGACCTCGAGAGTGTGCGGTCCACAGGCACACCTGCACAAGCAGGTGGGACACAGCCCTGGCCCATCCTGGCAGCACTGAAGTTGTACCTCCTGTCCCATGGCCCCCAGGCAAGGAAGCCTGCTCGAGCTCACACCAGAGCCCGGCCTCGCCGGGTCACTGCACAGGTGGGAGCTCTGTGGACGCCACCACGCAGTCCCTGGGAACTACTGTCTACACAGGCCTGCCAGCGAGACACGGATGAAAGTACGTGCACCTTCACATACACACAGATGAGGAGCCACATGGGGCTGCTGGCTGCCCTGCCATGGCACCCAGCCTCAGTCACCTCTCCCAGCCTTGCCCCAGATGGCCAAGGCCACCACCGGACAGACACGCGCCAATGGAATGGACCATTTAATTAATTGTCTTTGGGTATTCCCATGACAGCGATTGCGGGGCCTTTGGCAGAGCCCTGGCTGCTGGCACCAACAGACGTGCCTGTTGGCCAGTCCTGGGCAGGTGGCCGCCTCGGGCTGGGGTAGCTGGCCGGGCCCTGGAGCTGTGGTTTAAGACTAGTGGGTTTGGAATGTTGCCTCTGAGTAGGAAGAGGGGCTACAGTTAGAGGGGAGGAGGGGCCTGGGCTGGGGGAAGGGCACCCAGGTCAGCAGGTAGGAATGACTGGTCATAAGACCCTTCGAGGGCGAGGCCTGGGAATGTGCTGGAGGGGGGCGGAGGTCGACCAACCGAGGTGGGGTTGGCTCAGGCCAGCTTCAGGAACTCCTGCAGTGTGTTCTGCTCCACAGCCTCCACGAAGAGCTCGTAGTCCTGGGGAGGGGGCAAGGCAGGGGTGGACCCTGAGGGCTGGCACAGGGAGCCTCCCCCCTCCCCAGCCTCCAGCTCCCATGGCGCATACCCCACAGTACTGGTCCCCGTTGACAATCTGGGGCGGGGTGGCCTTGGGGTTGCCCGCCAAGGTTCGCATCTCGTCCCGCAGGGCGTTGTCCTGGGAGATGTCCACTAGCTGGTACTGGATGCGCTTCCCATCCAGGATTCGAGTCACCTCACTCTGCTGGGACTTGATCTGGGGCAGAGTGCCAGCAAGGATCAGAGGTCAGGCTGGGGGACCTCTGGGGGAAGCCTGGGCCACTTGGAGGTCTGTGACCAGCACTTTGGGCCCCCTCGGGCCCCCTCCACACTCTGGGAAAGGCTCGTGGTCACTGGCCAGCTGGGTGGGTGAGTCAGGCTTGTGGTGTGTAGGATTGGAGGGGCGAGAAGCTTGAGGGTAGGAGCTAGGAGAGGGGTGTGCGGGTGTGGGGGAGGGCAGGAGAGGGAAGCCGCCCACCCCCAGCCCACGGAGAAGGTTAAGGATGTGGGGGCACAGAGGGCAGCTTTCTGTCCCGGTGACGGGGGATGGGCTCGGGCAGTTCAGACAGAGGCGCCGGAGGAACAGATCCTGGATGAGGCCCCCAGAAGCCTCCCAATCTCGGTGGTCCAGCCCAGGCCCCGCTGCTCCGCCCCGTCCTGGGGGGCGGGTCCGGAGCTCCAGCCCGGGCCCCTGCCGCTCCCACGGGCCCGCGCGGGCGCGCACTTACTTCGCGGGAGCCGGTGACCGAAGTGCTGTAGACGCGCAGGCCGCTCATGCTGCCTGCGGGCGGGGACGGGCGGGCGGACGGCGGCGGGCGGACGGCGGGCGGACAGCGGTGGCGGCAGCGGCACGGCCGAGACGACGCGGCCGCGCTCGGGAGCGGTTTCCTTCCTGCTCGGCTCACGAGTCACCGCTCTCGGGGACCAATGGGTGACGCGGGAAGCCAGTGGCCGGGGCGGGGCCTGCGTGACGCCGCCCCGCCGAGGCCCCCCCCCCCCCCCCGCGGCCAGGCACCGCCAGACCTCAGTCCCACGCAGGGCCACTCCTTTCGTAGCCGTCTTCTCAGGCCCTACCCTGTTTTAGGGTGCCCTGCGAGGCTGCGGAGGTGGGACCCGATGGCAAGGACGGACGAGGAGGGAGAGGGCGGGGCCGGGCGTGGTCCCCCCAAGGGTAGGCGGGGTGCCGCGGGTAGCTCCCGCACGGGCTGCTTCCCGACTCCAGGTGCCCCGCCGTGGACCTTCGCCCCCAGGCCCTCCTCCCAGGGCGGTTGGAAGTGCCCGCCAAGGCCGGCCAGCCCCTGTGGGGCACTTCCCCGGGGCTCCCCCCTCAGACGGGCAGGTTTGGACAGGGGGGTGGCCACACCCTCAGGGAGCCAAGGAGAGGGGCCAGGCTGGTGTGGAAACCGCAGGCTGCCCGCCATCCACTACACGGATTCACTACAATTGCTGGGGGCCTCCAGCTAAACACCGCCCCCCCCCTCTGCACTCTAAGCCCATGGCCCCCAGCAAGGTGCAGCCAGTCAGAGGGGGCAGGCCCGCAGCCAGGCCAGCTTGGGAGGCTTATGGGTGCTTCGTGCTTCGGTGGCCCCCAGGTCCTTTGCTCCGACGGGGAAGCACTGAGAGGCCTTGCTTCCTCATAGCAGCCAGGAGCTGCAAGACTTCCTCTGTGGGCGGGTTGCTGACACACTTTCCAGTGACAAACTCGCTCTGTGACTCAGGCCCGCTTTGCTCAACAGAGAGGGTGTGGGTAGATAGATGTACAGAAGATGTGCCCCCACAGAACCGAGGGGGGCAAACGCAAGCAGCACAGTCGCGAGGAAGAGCCTGGGCCTGACTCCACTGTCTTGGGCACTTAAGCCAAAGTAGCAGGGGCGAGGTAGGGGCATGGTGATGATGGAAGGCGATGGAAAACGGAGGCGTCTGTTAGATATTTTATTTCGTAATCAAAATAGGCAGTACAAACCAGTTAACAAAGACTCATATAAATACCTGCTTACAAACTTTACAAGAAAAAAATACCCGTGAGCATGGTGGCTGGGCTCTGAACACAAGGCTGAGACCAACCAGGGGCTCTGCTTTCAGAAGGCGGGAGCCCAGACGCTGAGGGCAAGGCCGGCTGTTCTGCGTGGAAGGGTAAAGTCACTCCACACGCCCAACACCAATGGAAACCCGTTGAGTGAGCGCCACGGAGGCCCAGGATGCTGCCCCTGGGCTCCTGAGTGCCCGGGCGCCCTTCATGCCCTCCCAGCCCCTGCCAAAGAGCCAGACACCAACAATTGTAAGATGGCCTCTAAACCAAAAAGGCACGATGACCCAGAAAAGCAGAGGGTCCAGAGACCCTACAGACACAACAAAACAAGAACAGTGGAAGCTTAGCTTAAAGCCAACCTATAGAGGTACTCTGAGCTCTCAAGGAGCCCAAAGTCCAACTCGAAGGACAAACAGCCCCAGCTTGGCCCCCAGGTCCCAGAGAGGAGGTACAGAGTGACAGCTGGTATTCTGTGGGGGAATCCCACCCACATCAGAGGCCACCAAGCCGTGTACAATTGAAGCTCAAAGAGGATGGAGAGGGAAGAAGGGCCCCGGCATCAGAGGGCAGCCGGAGAACCCCCAGCAGCAAGTTCTGGGCCTCTAATCCTCATGGGGGCTTCGCAGGCTTCTGCTACAAGAGCCTTGAAGCAGCAGCAGGCTGGAGCTGAGGAACCCCAGAAAGCTAGCTGGGCTCCCAGGAGGCTGGCACATGAGGCACGAGGTCTCTTTACGGAGTGCTGGCGAGCAGCAGGATCGAGGTCGGGAGTGGGAATGAATTTGACTTCCCAGAGGATGGAGACAGCAGTAACTGCTAACGGATGTTTGCCTCTAACACCCGTTGAGACTGGGAGTAGTGTGAGAACTTACCAGTTATGTCTGCAAAAGTTAACTCAGGACTCACCCTCAGGGTGAATCAGGATGAGAGGACTAATAGAACCCAACAAGGCAAAGCCATAATTGGCCAGAACAGGCTTGGCTCCCTGACCCACCCTGGGCCCCCCTAGGCAGACTCACTGCCCTCTCTTCTCTAGGAATAGCAGCAGACAGTAAGCAAGAGTGTCAGGGCAGGGACCAGTGGGACTGGACTCTCAGCATCCCAGACCCTCCCCGGGGCAATAGGGTCTGCCCCTGGCCCCCCAGCATTCCTCACTGTGTGACACAGTTTTCTCCCATGGCCTGGGCGTATCTGTCTGACATGGTGGTCCGTAAGTCTTCGATGTCACAGCGCAGTTGCCGAACCTCGTCTAACTTTTTCCTGAGCACATCTGGCTTCTGCAGGTCTACCTGAGGTCCTGGGTGCTGTGCAGCTGGGGAGGAGAGGGGTGGAGAGTGTCAGTAGTCAGTTGGGAGGGGCTTTTCTGTGAAGGGGGCAGCTTGGACAGGCAGCCTTTGGGACATGGCACTTTTAAAAAAGCTGACTTGCTGCCTGAGGCATCTGGCTGCAGCTGCCCCTCAAGGATACCTGCCTTCCCAATCGAGCTGTAGAGCACCATGGGCCTCCAAGTGGGTAGCCCAATGCACACACTGCACTAAGGATGGGGAAGCAGGAGGGAGGGAGGGAACGAACACACACACACACACACACACACGCTCTCTCTCTCTCTTCCCTCCCTCCGAGGCTGGGACTCACAGTGAATGCCTAGAAGCAGAGAGAGATTGGGGTCATGGCCTTGGGCCTGCTGGGTCACGATGCTGCAGACAGCCTGGAGATCTTGAAGGCAACTGGTCAACTCCTGTTGCAGCTCCAGTGCCAGCTGGGCCGTGTCTGCTGATGGTGGGGAGCCCGGCTGGGCCTGACGCAGGTGTTCCTGGAGCGTCAGATTCTTCTCAATCAAGTCCTGGTTTTGCACGGAAAGCTGAGCAGAGATAAGAATGCCACATTCACCTAGGCCCAGGGAGAGGCCCACAGAGAAGCTGGACATAGATAATATGTACTGGTGTGTGTGGGGAGGGGTGGTGCTACACCACAGGTACATCTTTTACGGTTTCCACCAAAACTGAGGGTCTCCCCCCCTCACCCCAAGAGCAGGCCCGATGCCTCCTGCAGGTAGCACTGGGCCCACGGGCTGCTCCAGCCTTGGTGAGCGAGTGGCCTCCAAGTTGACATTCAGGAACCAGAGGTGTCCCCGCCCCTAGGAACTCTAGCTGAAGCCGGTCCGCAGCCAACTCTGTGAGCCAGGCTATTAGAGAGGCTTCACCTGAACTGTGAGATCCGAGGAGACACTGATTTCAATCTCTCCCTGCCACCCTGACAAAGGTGGCCCTCAGCCAGCCTACTTGGTGGGCGTCGGAGGAATAAACAGGGACACGGGCAGTAAGACAGCTAGCGGCCCCTGGCAGGGGCTGGAGAACCCAGTACTAGAATGTCCTGCTTTTGCTTGTCCTCCAATGATGGAGAGGCTTCAAAAAGTTTGTGAGTAAATCCCATTATCTTTCAATCCCATTTTCCAAAACTGCTCAAATATGTCTGCTGCTTCTCCCCCTCCCCCAGTTCTCTCTCCTCTACTTCAAAGGTCCTGACTTTCTAGGGAGCTTGGTCAGGGAACTCGGTCGCCCCCTGCTGACAGCTCTGTTTACTGCATGAGGACCCCCAAACCCAGTTTCTTGAACCCTCCCTCCGATCCAACAGTCAGCAGCTTCAGGGAGACAATGTGCTTCTGATTCAGCCCATTCCAAGCGAGGCCGAGGGCCTCTGCGGGGAAGGCTGGGACCAGGTCCTTGCCCCTGCTCAGCAGGGCCTTCTCAAGCTCAGGGTTCTCGTGGGGGCAGCACGGTCTTCAGAAATCAGGTTTGTCGGGGCCTGGTGGGTGCGGCTCACCTCCTTCACAGCTGTACGGAGCTGCTGCAGCGCAGTCTCTCTCCTCTGCGCCTCCTCTCGGAGGGCCTGGATCGTTCCTTCTTCTTGAGCCACTTCCTGTTCTAGACTCTGGATCACACAGCCAAGAGGGGTGGAAAAAGGGGGACACACGCCAACACTTTTCTCTCCATTCCCTCTTTTAGGGACAAGTGCCATAGTCCTCACTCAGGCCACCCTGCACTGCCAGAAATGTCACAGCAGCCCCCATGGGGTCCAATTCTTGAGCAGGGTACTCCAGGCCAGCCTGGCCCTCCCTCCTTTTCCAGCCATGCCCTGCTTCTTCCGCCCCATCCCTCCTCCACTCCAGTCACACTCACGGGCTCCACTCAGCTGGTGCCTTTGCTCATCTCTAGTGCCCTTTGCCTAAACCGCCTTCTGCTCTGCTACCCCCAAGCTGCACCGGAGCTTCCCTCAGTCTGCACCCGGGATCTACCGAACCCCACCCACCTTCCGAGCTCAGACCTCTCCCCAGGCCCGGAAGAACACGTGCTGCACACGCCGGCCGCCTGGTGATTGCTCCTTCCACTAGCTAGGATTTTCTCCAGGGCAAGGAACATGCCGTTCAGTTCAACGTTTATCGAGCACATTAACTGTGTGACGCGCATTAAAGACACTACAAAGAACCCCTCACAGTCCTGGTCTTTGAGGAGTTCCCTATTGAAAGCTCTCAACAATACTGTGCATTAAGTGCTTGACACCCGGCTTCGGGACAGAGCACTCCCGAGCACAGTGGGCGCTGTGTGGACGGTCAGGCAGCTCAGAGAAAGTATCTATGCTCTTACCTCCTGCTCCCCAGCCCATCTATTTCAGTCCCCTCCTAATTACTAAGATTATTCCAATAGACTACAAGATATTAACTTGACCATGTTGTAATAATTAAAAAAATACAACTGTCAAGGAGAATGTCTTATTAAGAAATGCCAGATTAGTGGCTGAGCCTAATCTGTAGTGGTTGTGCGCGGGACCGCAGCCCACTGGGATGGAGGTTCGATTCCAGCTGCACGGAGCAAAGGCTGGGCCTCCTACTCCCACCACCTGAGGGCAGTGATGCGCCCCCCCTGCCCCCCCGCCCCACCAAAAAAAAATGCCAGATTCGATGCAGCCAAATCTAGCAAATGCCATCTGGCATTTTAATTTGTCTAAGTAGCCCCCTTGTGGGTAAATGTACCATTCTAAAACGTTGGGCTTTTCCAACTTTTGTGTGATCTCAGAAGCCCAGGGAACCTATTTTCAAGTTCATTAAAAACTCTACTATACTAAGGCCCTGGATTTGAAATGCCTTTCATAGCTTTTATAGCTTACTCCGAACCAAAAAATGCATCCGCAGCCCTCAAAAGCTGCCCGCAGTGGACTGACTCAGTGTCCCTCCAGGACAGAGAACAGGCCCAGAGGGTTCGGTGACTGGACGGTCTAGGAATGGACCACCACAGCCTGCTTGACTGGTGGGCTTGCATCACCCACCTCTTGGTCAGCAGCCGAGCGTTTAACTAATGTGTCACCAGTCATCCTTAAACGCTTGCTGAGCCAAAGGCTTACAATAAGGTGACGTATATACACGGCCCGGGCCGCACCATGGCAAAGGCAGGCAAGGTGCTTTCAGGAGCTTGCTGGGGAGGACTGGAGAGCAGCGATCACACTCTCCACTCCCAGGACTGCGGGGAGAACCCAACTAAGGCCCCCTCTGGTCCCTACCAGGAATCAGGAGTCAGCTTTGATTTTATTTGTAGCCCCTCCCCACATGCCATCAGCTACTAATTCCTTTTCATGTCAGCCTTGCTAACCCGAGGCTGTCTCATCACATTCCCCGCCCTGCTGCATCATGGCCTCAGGGCTCACAAGGTGGCGACAGGTCTCTGGCCTCTGCATTGCCGCTCTTCAGCCTGCCAGTCTTCCTCCATGCTCAAGCTGGTTTTTAAATCTGAGGACGCCACGCCCCCAGCAAGTGGCTAAACAGCATCCCATTATCTACCCAAATAAAAGCTAACTCAGTGGATAGACAAGGCCCTCCCAGTGGATGGGACAGCGACTGCTCCCGCTCACCACCTTACCCTGAAGACGTCCGTCACCACTCGCAAACAGCTGGCAGCTCCACGTTCACACCAGGCTGTTTCACGCTTCCACGGGCTTCCTTCTGTCTGGAACTCAACACCGCCTCACCCAGCTGCTCTCCCTGTGCCTAACCAACTCCTCCCCATCTGTCTGTTAGCTTCAGGAAGCCTACAAGCTGTCGCTCACCTAGCTTGCTCCCAGAGTATACTGGGCAACACTCTTCTGTGCTGAAACTTCCTCAAGTTCATCTTCCCAACAAGACCCAGTTCAAAGGCACCGGCAGGGTCTTTCTTTTTTGTGTATACCTTACCACCAAGTAAGCTGCATAGCAGAGAACGGAGCAAAATGTCGGCTGACATCATGTCCAAAGACTCCCGCTCACCTGCACTTGGGAACGCAAGTGCTCCATCTGCTGCTGCTGCTTCTCAACCACCTGAGAAGGAAAAGCCATCAGAAGGGGAGAGCAGGAGGCCAGGAGGCCGACAGTGAGTCCCGCGGTCCACGCCCTGCTCGCTGGGAGTGAGACCAGGTGAAGACGAGTCAGCGCTATGCTCAAGCTGGCAGATGTCCGCTGGGAGGGACTCCGACTGCAGAGGGCATCTGATCCTGACTGCCTCTGAGGGCAGTCCAAGCACAGAGGTTCAAACAGGATTGTAATGTGGACCCCTGAGCCCCACTGGAGAGTAGGGCCTCTCACCTGAATGACCCAAAGCAGTGGGATCACTTTCTATTCTGTCAGTGCTGCTTTGGATTCTCTGCTCAAGGACCTGGCGAACTATGTTCGTGTGGTGACGCAGGGACCGCAGTGATCACACAGTGTTTGTCACACTGTCCAAGGAAAAACCCTGGACAGGCCTCACTGCACTCTTCTGAGCCCTCTTGTTTTCTTGGAACCATTTCCGGGCTTCCTAAGCGCTGTCAGTCTCACTGTGAGGCAGACCTGAGGCTCCTTTGCTCCTAGTCATTCAAGAGACCCCTCGGCCTAGACCTCGGCCCAGGGCAAGTGACCTGTGTGCAGCTGAGCCCGAGGGATGTGCTCTCGAGTGGACCACTTTAGAGCACCCGTGTTCCCCCACGTACCATCTGTATTCTACATTAGAGAATTTGGCCCCTCACAAGGGAGGGTATCTAAAATGCAAACTGCTACTATGCAGGGTCTCTTCTGAAAAGAAAAAAAAGGAAATGCAGAGAGAGAGAGAGAGAGCGCGAGCGAGCTCTGGACAGCAGGTGCCAGGAAGCTTGGGATCTCAGGGTTTCTTTCGATTCCACTGTGTTGTCTCTCCCCTCCCGGTCTGCTGAGCAACATGGCCTGGCCCCCCTCAGTCACCTTTCGGAGGGAATCGCATTCCTTCTGCCAGGACTGCAGCTCTACTTCCGGGCCTTCTCGGCTGGCCCTCCCAGCCTGCTCCTCTTGCAGGCTGAAAGACAGACAGCGGCCTGTTCATGAGCCCTCCCGTCGGGGCGAGCTCTCATTTCTAGCTCTGCTACTTACTTACTAGACGTTCTGGGGCAGGACGAGCGTCTTCCAGCCGCTGTCACGCGCTGCTTTACCCACAAGCTACTCAGTGTGTCAGTTCTCCTTCCTGAGGGCCCACATCTTTGATGACGTGCCACTGAGTCTCTACCTGCTTCAGGCTTCTGTGATTTGCCTTGATCGTTTTCAAAGTAAATATTCATTGCTGTATTTAGACCATGAAAGTCTCTCTCACACACACACACACACACACACACACACACACTCTCACTCACTGTCTCATTGCAGAAGTTTTTGAACATGATTCCCTGAACTTTTTTTCCCTGGCCACACCCCATCCGGGGCAGTCACCTTTGTTCCGTACCCTCCCTCTCTTCTGATTCCAACAGCTCCCCTCCTCCCCTGGGTTCCCACAATCACTTCTCCCCTGACCCATCTGGCTGAAATAAACAAGGGCACTATGGTTGGCTAGGAGATAACAAATCCAATCCAGCCCATTAGAACCTGGATCTGGTCCAGGAGGCTATGGGAACAGAGCCATCAGGTTTTCAGAAATGACTTCCATGGGAGCCAGGTGCCTAATGGAGGAGGCGCCCAAGACACCCTGAGAGCACGCTATGGCATCTTGTTTTGTTCTCAGCCTGTCATGGTAATTGAAAGCAATCTATAGGGCCGAAGATAAACAGATGGCTCCTGGTAACCTTTGGCTTACAAGGTTGAAATGTAAACAAATCCCACAGCTCAGCAGGACCTGCTTTTCATAAATACGCAGGTGCCTCATTTTTAGTCTACAACATTGCCCCACTCACTCCACATCTGTATTTCAAAACAAACCCAGCGACCAACAGGACAGGGCACAACTGCCCCTGTGTGTGTGCTGCTGAGGCGGTAGCCCTTTCGGAGAGCAGGCCGCCTCACTGGTCTTCTGTGGAGCAGCTGGTGGGTCTGAACCAACCCCCTTGGGGACAGCCGCCCCATGTGTAACCACTTACACCACCAGGGCTCCTTCCACGTCGCCATCGCCCCAGAGGGTAAACGACAAGCCCTGCCACACAGCCCCTGCTGCCGTCTTCTCATTCCACTGTTCCCAGGAACTTTCTGAAGCCGCCTTACATTTATTCCCTAAGAGGCTTCCAGACTACTTACAATCTAAAGAAAGCAGAGCTCAGAAGCCAAGTGATTCACCCACAGTCACACAGGTGCAAGTGACCAGCACTCAGCTCGAGCCGCTTCTTGTCCCGTGATTCCACAGCAGTGTTTACCTGGGTCCAGTGGCTTCTGTCTGCCCCGGGCTTCCCAGCTGCGCCTCCTTCTCCCTGCAGGCTGCCCGCATCTCTTCCAGCAAGTTCTCCAGGCCCGTCACTCTTTCTTGCAGCTCTGTGCAGCGCAAGTCCGACTCCTTCAGCTGACAAGCAAGACCCCACATTGACACAGAGTGAGGAAGATTTGGCTATTTTTAGACATTTCCAGTCCAATGGCAAATTGGATAGATTTTAAGTTTAGACATGGCTCTTTAAGGACTTTTTTTTTTGAGGGGGGCACCACTGCCCTCTGGTGGTCATGGGAGCTACCCAGCACTGCTCCTGAGAGCCACCGCTAGATTCGAACCGCCAAGTCCGTGGGCTGCAGTCCCACACCAACCACTTACGCCACCGGGGCTCAGCCCAGGGATTTCTTTAGTCAAGGCTTTTTTTTTTTGTGGCATCACCGCCCTGGTGGGAGTAGGAAGCCCAGCCTCTTGCTCCTGGAGAGCTGCTGTTGGATTTGAACTGCCAACCCTGTGGGCTGCAGTCCTGCACGCAACCACTATGCCACCAGGGCTCAGCCCAGTCAAGGCTTTTATAATTAGTTCATTAGATTAGATTCCCTGTTCAGAATTTTTTTTTTTTTTGGCATCACTGCCCTCAGGTGGTGGGAGTAGGAGGCCCAGCCTTTGCTCCGTGGAGCTGGAATTGAACCTCCATCCCAGTGGGCCGCAGTCCTGCGCACAACCACTACGCCACCGGGGCTCAGCCCCCCTGTTCAGAATTTTAACAAGACATCCCCCCCACTCCATCCACCCCTGGTTCCCAGTGATTCCTCATGAAAGCCCAGGTGATTCTGAGGTGTACATAAGCTTCGTTTGGAGTCCTGATGACACATGCAGAGTCTAGTCTATTCAATCAGGAGTAAACACAGGAGCTTGGTGGCATGGCAGGTCACCCACAGAGCTGCTGACTGCAAGGTCGGCAGCTTAGGCCCACTCTCGTCAAGATTTAGGGTCTTAAAAACCCACAGGGCCAGTCCGGCTTTCCTACAGACCGAGTTGGAGTCAACTCAGTCACAGTGTGGTTTGGTTTGGGGTAGAAATGCAAATTCTTAGTGGTGGTGTGTGTGTCAAGCCCGAATGACCTGGTTGGAAGCCCTGCTTTTACGAAGCCATCAGGCAAACTGTATGTCGCAGATGCTGAGAAGCTGGCCCGGCTGCCCCAGGTGTGCTCAGATATTGCTACTACCTGTTGGCTCTGCTTCTGGTGATCTTCCAGGGTGGGCAGGTCAGCTAAATAGCGTTCCAGAGTCTCAATACGTTGCTGCTTCTCCCGGTTCTGCTCCGATTCTTTCTGACATTTCTTTTTCAGATTATTTATGTGTTTATCACGACTCTTGACCTGGAAAAGTAAATATCAAGAGTCTGTCTTGCTGGCTCTAGGACGCTGAGCGCCCACCCTTTTCTAAATGACCACTGTCTCTGCCCTCAGTGGTGTAGTGATTGTTTCACTGGCAGGAGGGCAGAAACTCACCACGTTTGGGTTTGGGTGTGAAGTTCATAGTTTCCACAACTAAACTTTTGACTTGGGGCCACAGGAAAAGTCCCTTTACAGGGCAGCTTAAAAGTACTGGTTTCCCTTCCCTCTAGAGCAGTGGTTCCCAAGTGTGCACTGTCAACCCTGGGGGGTGGGGAGGGGGAGAGAGGGCGGTGGCTGGAAAGGTCATGGAGGCTGCAAAGCAGACCTGTACAATTTATCAATTTACCCTGGAATATGCGTTAAGGGCAAAAATGTTCTAATTTACTTAGTTAAAAAAAAATGTTTCCAGGAAAGGGGTCAGTAGGCCAAATATGTCTGGAACCTATGCATCTAGATGCACAACCAGTTTCATCAGTTCTGGTGACAAAGGTCATGTATTCTTCCCAAATGCCCCCAAGTTATAAAAAGGGAAGCCATCACTTGGAAACGCTAATGAGACTGTCAGCTCCTTGAGGGGCGGGGCATTTTACTCATCACTGCCC
Organism: Nesogale talazaci; assembly: GCA_004026705.1. NCBI lineage: Eukaryota > Metazoa > Chordata > Mammalia > Afrosoricida > Tenrecidae > Nesogale > Nesogale talazaci. The sequence goes on from PVJH01028811.1 coordinate 21,107, forward strand.
GCTAGCACCTGGTGCAAGGTGACACACATTAATAAAGACAGGCTGAAGGGAGATGTTTCCCCTTCACTATTCAGGGCTTTGGCTTAGGAAAAAGGGGAGGCATGGACAGCAGGAGAAAGCAGAGAAAAGCAGAAGTAGCCCCAAAGAGGGGCAGAAACGGCGTTAATCTCAGACTAAGACAGCACACAGCTCAGAATCTGTGGGGCTCCCATTTTCATCACCATTCCTAGGAAGCTAATTCATGATGATAATAACCAACTCTCAATGTACAAGTGACCAAAGGTATCTATTCCTTCCAAAACAGCTATCAGGAGGAACATATCAACCTGAAAAAAGTAAGAGAGCAGAGAAGGAGTGAAGAAGCCAATGAGGGAGTTCAACAAGCTTGCAAACTACAGTGGACAGATAACTAGACAAAGCCACAAGTTCTAGCAGGAGTCACAGGCGCCTCTCACAACTTCGCAGAGATTCTGCACCAGGTTCCTCTGGACACGGGGGATCAGCCACTGGCCTGAAAGTAGGGAGATGCCCTGAAAGTCAGTTTCTGGAAGTGTTGGGTTGAAAACCAGTGTAAGTGAAGCCTGTATGTGTACAGACTCTAGGGCTCCAAGACCAGTCTCATCACTGAGACCCAAAAGATCTAAGTATTTCTGGCTCCAGCCTCCTCACCGGGCTGCAGCTAGACTGTCTCTAAGTCTGACCACCCTACAAGAACTACCAAGACCTCAGGGCACCCCTGCAGCTTTGAGATCTGGGTGTCCACTGCTTCCAGATCACCAAACTTCGACAGGACACCACAACAGAGCAAAATGAGACGGGAAGGAAACAAAGGCAGGAGACATCCAAAATAGCTATAGCCAACATCTTCAGTGCAAATATTTCACCTGACTCTAGAAAATATCGCAAATGGATATTTTTTTCAAATTAATTTTTAAAAAACGGAACGAAAGCACACAGCACACAAGTCAGGATTAAGAGGTACCATATCTACTCGAGTATAAGCCGAGGCTTCCAGCACATTTTCAATGCAGTTTTTGTGGTAACAGTAGGAGCCTCAGCTGATATTCAGGTCAGCTTATACTTATTGGGCACATGGCAGGGAAAGAGAAGTAGGGAGGATGACTGCCTTGTGGAACAGGGCGGGACACACACACAGCAGTAGAACCCCAGCACACAACTGCTTCAGTACTTGCATACGGAGCGCCAACACAACACTGGACTCAACGCATGTGATTTCTGAGAACAAAGGCGGTCTGTGCTTCAGTCACCCGGCATTCGTTGGCATTTTGTTTGCGTCGTGTAAACCTCTTGTAGCTGTGCTCCAAGCGTTCTGCTTTAATTTTCTTAGTTTTTGTGACTCTTTTGTACGGTTGTTGGATAAAAAACATAGGTCCTAAGAAAGAGTGCTTTTTTAGAAAAGAATCACAATGAGAGGAAATCTAACTATGCTGTCACTATTAGTAATTTAATAAAAATCCTTCAGAACACAGTGAAGGAAACACTAACAGCAGACCCCATTCCACAGATTATTGTTAGAGAGAGCCAGCCAGGTCCTAATGAAAATGGCAAAGAAGAAAAACTTGAGAAGCAGCCACCAGTTGATTCTTTTTGGCATCACTGCCCTCTGGTGGTCGTGGGAGCTACGCAGCCCTGCTCCTGTAGAGCCGCTGCTGGATTTGAACCGCCAGGCCCATGGGCCGCAGTCCCGCACTCCGCCACTCGGCCCCAACCAGTTGGTTTTATGAAAAGGGATTCCCCCTCCTACACAACGATGCTCTCTCCACACCCGTGTCCCCAGATCCAAGTCTCATCAATCTCAATGTATGGGCCATACTGTAGTTGTTGAGAACTTTTTTAATGTTGTGCTTCTTATTTAAATTATATTATTTAACCCTGAACTTACCAGTATTTACTTTGAAATTTCGGTGTAATGTATAAAAAATCAGAGCAAGGTAAAAGCTTGGTGGTTGAGGACAGATTAATCCATTTTCAGTTATTTCTTATGGGAAAAATTGATTCAGAACTCAACTGCATCATATGTCTATGCTCCTTCTAGTGTTGAGGTCCAGGGTTCTGCTGTAATTCATATTATAAACCTATCTATATCTCAGTAGTTTGATTTTTTTTTTAAAATAAAGTTTAATGAAAGAAAAACAGAAAAAGACATGGGTAGTGGGGGAACAGGGCACCCAAGGAGCAGGTATTGTTCCCTCTCCACAGGGAAAGAGGGACCAGACTTCAGCCGGTGCTCCAAGACGTGAATGCAACATACTGGCATGAAGGAGGGAACCAATAGAGAGGTCTGAGGGGCCGGCCCCAATTCCAGCTACTTGGACAGCCTCCCCTCCCCACAGAAGAGTTCACTCCACAGGACAGCACTGAAACTGCAGCTCAGGGAGAGGGACACGTCTGATCAGAGCACGCAGGAGCACATGAAGGGGAGAAGAGAGTGGAGCACATCCTGCCCACCAAGCCCTGAGGACGACACTCCTACTCAGAGCAGCCAGAGCAGAGAGGACCATACGCCCCACTAGGGGACACAATGCCACTCAATGACCCAGAGCATGGGGGGAGGGGGGAAGATCATCAGTGTAGGAACTACGCCCAATCTGACTCCACCACACTTAGGGGAGACACTAAAGGCGTGCAACAGAACACCAAGGCAAACAGCGCCATCACTGCCCCAGGGAATACCAAACATAAGACTGATGGGGCCACTCCTAAAGGTCAACAGACGTTGAACTATTAACAGGCTTTTCTTTTTTGTCTTTGGTTTGTTGTTGTTGTTGTTTTCTTTTGTGTTGCTCTATCTTGCTTTTTGTTCCGATTACTATCTTTGCAGGTCTATCAAGATAAGACAGACCATCTGCAGGAGAAGACAACAGGGCTGGTTGGGGGCAACATGGGAGAGGGGGAGGTGGGAGGAAGGAAGGGGTGTTAACAAACCCAAGGACAAGGGAACAGCAAATAATCTAAAATTGGTGGTGAGGCTGTAAAAGGAGAGCAATGTAATGGAGAGGAATTACTGAAACCCAAATGAAGGCTGAGCATGGTAGGGGGACAAAAGGAAATAAAACTAGGAGGTAAAGGGCATCGATAGAGGTCTAACTAACTACAGGCATGAACATATGTAAATATATTTATGTATGACGATGGAGAAATAGATCTATGTGCATATATTTATAGGTTTAGTATTAAGGTAGCAGATGGACACAGGGCCTCTACTCAAGTACTCCCTCAAGGAAAGAACACTTTGTTCTAGTAAAGTGGCACTCCATGATGCTCACCTTCCCGACAATCACAGAAGACAAGGTGGGTGCATGAGCAAATGTGGTGAAGAAAGGTTCTGGTGCCTGGCTGTCAAAAGATAAAGTGTATGGGGTCTTAAAGGTTTGAAGATGTTAAACATGTAGGCATCTAGCTGAGAAGCAACAAAGCCCACATGGAAGAAGCACACCAGCCTGTGTGATCACGAGGTATTATCAATGAACAAAAATTCTTATTGTGAATGAGGGTGAGTGCAGAGTAGGGACCCAAAGTCCATCTGTAGGCAACTGGACATCCCCTTATAGAAGGGAAGGGTTGCGGGAAGGAGATGAGACAGGGTGCAGTATTGTACTGATGAAACATACAATTTTATTCTATTTCTTTAATGCCCCATCCCACCCCCCTCTATCATGATCCCAATTCTACCTTACAAATCCTAAGAGCTTGCAACACCGGGAATCCAGGACAGATAAACCCTTCAGGACCAATAATGAGAATAGAGATACTAGGAGGGGAGGGAAGGAGGGGTAGAAAGGAGGAACTGATCACAAGGTTATACATATAACCTCCTCCCTGGGGGATGAACAACAGAAAAGTGGGTTAAGGGAAATATTGGACAGTGTAAGACATGAAAAAATAATTATAAATTTATCAAGGGTGAATTAGGGAAGGAGGGGGAAACTTAGAAGCTGATATCAAGGGCTCAAGTAGAAAACAAATGCTTGAGAATGATGATGCCAACAAATATACAAATGTTCTTGATACAATGGATGGATGTATGAATTGTGTTAAGAATGGTATGAGCCTCCAATAAAATTTCTTTTTGTGTGTGTGTGTTTTTTGGGCATCACTGCCCTCTGGTGGTCGTGGGCGCTACCCAGCGCTGTTCCTGAGAGCTGCCGCAGAATTTGAACCGCCAAGCTGGTGGGCCGCAGTCCCGCACTCAACCACTTACGCCACTGGGGCTCAGCCCCAGCTTCCAATAAAAATTTAAAAACAACAAAGAACTTTTCTTTTACTACACTTGATCTTAGCCAAAAGGCGGAGAAGCGATAAAAAAAAACTTTCCTTAAAAAAGAAAAAATAGGGCTGAGCCCCGGTGGTGTAGTGGTTGTGCGCGGGACTGCGGCCCACTGGGATGGAGGTTCAATTCCAGCAGCAGCTCCACAGGAGCAAAGGCTGGGCCTCCTACTCCCACCACCAGAGGGCAGTGATGCCCAAAAAAACAAAACAAAAACAAACAAAAAAAACAAAAAGAAAAATAACTTTTTTTTTTTGTGGGCATCACTGCCTCTGGTGGTCATGGGCGCGACCCAGACACTGCTGGATTTGAACCACCAAGCCAGCGGGCTGCAGTTCCGCACTCAACCACTTACGCCACCAGGGCTCAGCCCAAATAACATTTTTTTATTACAAATCAGATCATTTCAAATTATTTTACTGTTTGTAATAGTTGTGTTCTCTGATGACCATAGTAACATTACAATTTACTTAACTTTATGGATATACATAATTGAGTTAAAATTTTTGTTATAATAAAATTACTGAATTTAATATTTTATATTGAATGTATTGATGTATATAGAAATATGTTTACATATATATACTGAAATGTACCTCTTTACTGCTCAGCTATAAAAGCATTTTTCTTTTTTTGGGTGCTTTTGGGGCATCACTGCTCTCTGGTGGTGGGAGTAGGAGGCCCAGCCCTACTGCTGGAATTGAACCTCCATCCCAGTGGGCCGCAGTCCCGCGCACAACCACTACGCCACCGGGGCTCAGCCTATAAAATCATTTTTCATGAACATAATTTATTCCTTAAAGTAGTACTGCTGTGTAAAAAACTACAGACAGTTTTTTGAATCGAACCTCCATCCCAGTGGGCCGCAGTCCCGCGCACAACCACTACGCCACCAGGGCTCAGCCTGACATTTTCACATTTGTTTAGGTCCTCCAAATTGCCCACTCAAAATGTGATAATAAATGACACCTCAACAATTTTTCCACGATAGTTTCCATCTACTTGTAAGTATTTTAGACATTATTAGTAGTGTGAATTCATGTCAAACTGATAGGTCAAAACATCAAAATTTGTTCAGTTTTTTCCTTGTCAATTTGTTTTTAGTACAGAAATATGTCAATGTCTCCAATAAATTTTTCTTCTATAGATTCTGTATTTTTATTATTTTGTTATTTTAATTTATCATTTTATTGGGTGCTCATACATGGCACCCAGATATCAAAAGATATATAGTCTGGAGGCTCAAAGCCTGCAGATAAACAGCCAACTAGCGGAGAAGTACCCAAGTCCACACGGAAGCAGCTCACCAGCCAGTGTGGCCGAGAGGAGGCAAAAGGCTCAGACCTCAGGCATCAAACAGGGAAAAATTAATATGACTGTGTCT
>PVJH01028812.1:0-26848 GCA_004026705.1 Nesogale talazaci
AGAGAGAGAGAGAGAGAGAGAGAGAGAGAGAGAGAGAGAGAGAGAGAGAGACTTCTGCCTTCAAGGAGGAATACTGGAGTTCCCAGAATCCTCAGGAGAAGGCCATGTCTACACAGAGGCCTCATTGTCTATAACCTGATTGACAGACTAGACTCCACTCCTTCATGCTTAATCCTCTCAAATGGATTGACAAATAATTATATAACTCTCACAGTGACCTATAGAACTGAATAGAACTGTCTCTTAGGTTTCCAAAGATTGTAATCTTTATAGAAGCAGGTGGCACATCTTTTTTCCCACAGACTGACTGGAGGGTTCGAATTGCTGGCCTTTCCATTAGCAGCTGACTCTCTAACCATGAGGTGGTCAGAGCATCTTGACTTTGTACTAGACAAGCTGGGTTAGCCTTCCTAGCTTAATGTCTAAGTCAATATTAAGGCAATTCGGATGTACTGCAATCGATATGCATAGATTAAAATTGTTCACAGATCCATGAAGACAGACTATTCAAGATAGTTGATTTTAATTTTTTAGTAGCTACAAACTGTTTTTTCTTTCATGCTATTTGAATGGCATTCAAGGATCATGTCCTAATATTCTTTTGTGCAAGGAAACACAGATATGAGAAGATAATACCATCTTTGTGGTGGACTAGATGCACATCTTCTAACCCAGGACCTTGGGGGAAGGGTACACCCGACAGTAGGGAAGGCTACTTCACTCCATCCCATGCCAGTTCACTCTTTTTTATTTATGTACCAACAGAGACTGAGCTGTGGCATTTCCTTCACATTTCTGTGTATTTGCACTATTCACCTAACCTTTCACGAACTCTCTTGAATTCAACGGAGCATGTAATTATTGCACCATATAGAAACAGTTGGGGGAAACAAATGGCATAGTGCAAGAGGTGTAATTTATGGAAGCAAGTCATCCAGAAAAATGCAGGAGCCATGTTCAATTTGTTTTAAGCATCTCAATACCATTGCCACCCCCATTTCAGTTGTGCACATCACATTCTTTGTGCGACTCATGAAAAAAATATCAAACATTGTCTAAAAATAAAAATGCAGTGAAAGTTGCCACAAAGATAATAAGGTTCCAATTTAAATGACAAGAAGAAGCCAGCAGAGTCTAAGGCATTTACTTCCTTGGTTCAAATATATGCCTGTGATTTGAGTCAAGACATTTTCATGTGTCAGCAGCTCAAACAATTTTCTTTCAGTTTTCAATCTTGGAAAAGCTGCACAGGTAAGATTCCAGTCTCAGAAAGCATTAACATGAACTGTATGTGTGTGGAGGGTTGAGTGGGGGCTGTAGAATGGAAATACTAACATTTTCATCCTGATTTTTCCTGAAAATATGATATAAAGAATATAGGAGTGCCTTAAGATAAAAATAATGCATGCATGGAGTCATATTTATAAATACAAATGTTTTGCACAATCTATATTAACTTTAAGGCAGGTTTCTTTCTCCTTTTTTTTTTTTTTGGCATCACTGCCCTCTGATGGGAGTCGTAGGCCCAGTCTTGCTCCTGGAGAGCCGCTGCTGGACTTGAACATCTAAGCCAGTGGGTCGCAGTCCTGCGCTCCACCACTACACTACTGGGGATCAGCCCCAAGGCAGGTTTCTAACCACCAGTCGCCACTCTATGGCAGAAGGATGAGGCTCTCTGCTCTTATAAAAAATTACAAAACCTCGAAAACCCCAGATACTAACAACACAAAACAAAAAACACCCTCATGCTGACTCATAGTGACCCCGTAGTGCAGGGAAGAATCGCTCCTGTGAGTTTCTGTAACTGTACCTCTTGACTGGAGTAGACAGTTCAACTCGAATCACTGCACCACCAGGGCCATTAATGAGAATCCACTCAATGAGAGTGGGTGGGTGTGGTTGGTGAAGGGTTTGCACAAACAAAGAAAATCATTGTGCTGAAGTGTTTAATGTTAAGTTATATGGCTTCTCTGACATCCCTATGCTCATCAATCACCTTCTCCAACTTTTAACTAATTTACTGACAGCACTGCCTCAAAAAGAATCACCTAAGAAACTTTAAATAAATTCTGATGCCTAGGTCTCACCTGTAGGGATACTGAGTTAATTGGTCTGGAAATGGAGCCTGGGCAGTGGTAATGTTAAATGCTCCCTTGGTAACTCTAATGTGCAGTCATGGTTGACAGCCACTGCTTTAGCCATATGTTGACAAGTAATTACCAGCAATGTCTAACAACAAGCACATGGTGATCCTGGAGTTGCTAATGGGTTTCCTGCTCCATCATTTTTGTTTCTGGAGCCCAGATATCCTGACATCTGCAAATGGTCACCATCTATCATTTTAGGCCAAAAAAGAGCCAGGAAAGGTCAATGACTCAAGTGGGCACTTAAAGTTAGGTGGCTTGCACAAGGGTACACAAGCCCAAGGGACGCTTGGACCCAGGTCTTGTATACTGAAATGATTGAGAGTGAGGACTTGGAGTCAGATTGCCAGGGTGGGCATTTTGACTCTTGAAAGAAATAACTGGTTGTACTAACCAGGGTTTTGGACAAGTCCTTTATTGGTCAGCCTGGTGTGGACTTTTGAATGCCTCAGTTCCTGAGACAGCTATGTATAGAATTGAAATGCAGTGCCCATTTCTGTCTTCTTGTGAGCTGGGTTTTAGCTACTCACACACTGGTGGAGAAGTTTTCACACTGGTAATGACCTCATCTACTTAGTGTTCAAAAGACTAAATGAAGCATTAGTGAAAGTACCTTATCTTTTCAATATGTGTGACCTATTATGATCATTATTTGGCTCCACATTCTATTTTATTTCCAATTTACCATGCAGCTTCATTTGCTGATGTGATGTGACCCAAAGCTAGAGGAACAGCTGCATACATTTATTAATAATCAAAACATGGAATGTTTGAAATATGAGTCTAGGGAAGTTATGAAAAGCAAAATGGAATGCATAAAAATCTATACATTAATGAGCTGAAATGAATTGGCACAGGCCTCTTTGATCAGACAATCATATGGTCTACTTTGTCGGAAATAACAAATTGAAGAGGAATGGCATTACGTTCATCATTAAAAGGAAAATTTCTAGATTTATCTTGAAGGATAGCACTGTTACTGACAGGACCAAAAGAAGGTCTATAAAGAAGACTAGTTATAAGGCTATTATTCAGATTTACCCACCAACTAGTCAAGTAAAAAATGAGAGAGCTGAACACTTTCATCAACTTCTGGAATCTGAATTGATCAGATAGATATGTAAATAAGAAACATTGATTCACATACTGGTGATTGTCATGTGAAAGTGGATTCCCCAGTCTGTGCATCTTTATGGGAGCAGATAGTTCTATCTTTCACCTGCAGAACAGATAATGGGCTTGATCTGCTCACCTGCTCACCTTGTGGTTTGTAGTCCAATGCTTTTCTGACAGTGCCATTAAGGTTCAGAAGTTGAAAAATAAGATCTAAGAGATAGAAATGAAAATGAAGACCAGGTGATAGAATTTTATAAGATTAGAAGCTTATTCAATGCAAATAAGTTTTTTAATTTATAGGGTGTTTATGATTTTTTTCCTTTTAATCATATTATTGGGGGCTCGTACATCACTTTTCACAATACATAGTTACATATACTGTGCTAAGCACATGCCTGCTGTCGTCGTCATTGTCCAAATATCTGCTTTTCCACTCAGGACCTTGATATCAACTCCTCATCCTTTCTCCTCCGTCCTCGTTCTCCCTTCCCCCCTAATCCTCATTACTTTATAAATTATTATTGCTTTATCATATTTTACACTGCCCCGCATCTGCCCTCACCCACTCCTCTGATGTCTGCCCTCCAGATAGGAAGTTATTTGTAGAACCTTGTAGTTGGCTCCCTCTCTCCAGACTGCCTTTCCTCCACCCATCCTGTAACTCCACTTTTACCCCCAGCCCTGAGGGGTTCATCTGTCCTGGGTTCCCTGTATTTCCAGTTCCCATCTCTACCAGTGTACCTCCTCTAGTCCAGCTGGATTTTTAAGGTAGAATTGGGACCATGACAGTTGGGGGGAGGAAGCTTTCGGAAACTAGAGGAAAGTTGTATGCTTCATTGCTACTTCACCACACCTTGAGTGACCTGTCTCCTCCCAGCTACTCCCCTGTAAAAGTGGGTGTCCAACTGCCTACAAGTGGGCCTTGGGTCCCCACCCTGCTCTCCCCCTCATTCTTAGTGGTATGATTCTTATTCTTTGATGCTTGATATCTGCTCCCTTCGACCCTTCAAGATCACACAAATTGGTGTGCTTCTTCCATGTGGGCTTTGCTGCTTCTTTGCTAGATGGCCACTTGTTATCTTTAAACCTTTAAGATCCCAGATACTTTATTGTTTGGTGGCTGGGTGCCATCAGTTTCCTCTACTCTGCCTCTGCACCCTTTTGTCCTCAGCAATCATGTCTGGAGGGTGGGCACATAATGATATGATTTTTGTTCTTTGATGCCTTATCGTGGTTTTTCTATACCTCATGGTTGCACACACTGGTGTGCTTCTTCTATGGTGGGTCTTGTTGCTCCATTTGGTCATCTGCAAGCCTTTAAGACCTCAGACGCTATATCTTTTGATAGCCGGGTGCCATCATCTGTCTTCACCACTCTTGCTCATGTCCCCACCTGCCCTCAGTGATCATCTCAGGAAGGTGTGTACACAGTGATAGGGTTTTTTTCCTGTATGATGCCTGAGGCCTGATCCTTTTGACATTTTTTGGCCATATTGACTAGTGTGCTTCTTCTGTGTGGGCTTGGAATACTTCTCAGCTAGATGATTGTTTGTTTATCTTCAGGCTTTGAGACCCCTGATTCTATATCCTTTGATAGCTGGGTGCCATAAGTTTTCCTCACCACATTTGCTTATGCACCTATTTGACTTCAGTGATTGTATTGGGCCAGTGAACATCATGGAATACCAGATTCATAGAACAAATTGTTTTTGCATTTAGGGGGTGCCTGGGTGGGGGCCCAAGGTCCAGCTGCTACCTTAGTACTAAAGCTACAGATATATTTACCTGGATTTATTCCCACCTTCTCATAGATAATTATATTTATATACATGCCTGTGTTTAGGTCTCTATAAGTGCTCTTTGCCTTCTAGTTCCTTCCTCTATTTCCTTCTGCCTTCCTCCTGTCCCACTATCATGATCAGCCTTCATTTGAATTTCAATATTTCCTCTCTGTTACATTACCCTTACTTCGGCCCTATCAGGCCTCCCACATTCTCCATGCCACCGATTGTGGACCACTTATTGTTTCCCCTATCCCTGAGCCTGTCTATACCCCATTTCCTCTCCACCCTCTCCTGCACCCCTCAGGAACCTTCGGTCCAGTTGTTGTCTCCTCCTGACTGTCCATCCAGAAGTGCTCCCTTCTTGATTCGGTCCATTTTGGGGGCTCAGACCACATTGTTTCCCTGCCATGTGACCTCTGAAATGTCCTCCACCACTGTTTGCTTTCTTAGGGAGACAGTGTGACAAGTCCTGTTGTTGTCAGCAACATGAACGTGGTTATACACATGGAGCTTGCAGATGGAATACACAGTAAAAATATGAGCTACATCTTTGTAAAGAGATGATGACAAGGGTCAATATCCTGAATCAGGACAAGCTTAAGGGTCAACTGTAGAATTGACCACCAAGTGCTTATATGCAAGTTTAAGTTTAAGGTGACGAAAAACAAGTTCATGAGAAGTGAAATATGACTGTAAGTATGTTCCACCCAAGCATAGAGACCATCTCAAGAACAGTTCTGACACATTGAACATTAATGAATAAAGACCAAGAATTTTACTGTGACACTACAGACATCATACATTAAGAAATCAAAAGACCATTAAAAAGACAGAAAAGAAAGAAAAGACCCCGATGAATGTCCCAGCAGACTGGCTCTCGCTCTTGAATGTAGCATAACTAAAGGGAAAAGAGATATGATAAAGTCAAAGAGCAGAACAGAGGATTTCAAAGGGTAGTTGGAAATAAAGATATTCTAATAAAATGTGTAAAGACTGGAGTTAGAACACCAAAAGCAAAGAACATTTGTCAAGCTGATCCAACTGAAGAAACAATTCAAGTATTGAGTTGCAATGTTGTAATAAACTTGATTCTGAATGAATATGGGCTAAGCACTGAACAAAGTAGAAAATATCAAAAGAAGATGGAATGAATTCATAGTCATACCACAAAAAGAGAAGTTGTTGACATTTGATCCAGAACAGAGAATACTGATGGAAGTCCAAGCTGCACTGAAGGGATTGTCAAAAACACCAATGGAAATGTTTCAGCAAATGGTCTCAGTGCTGGAGACACTCATCTATCTATGCTATGAAATTTGGAACACAGGTACCTAAAGGGATTTGTGTTCTTGTCCATTCTGAAGAATGGCAATCCAACAGAATGAGGGAATTACCCAAAAGTACCATTAGTTCCAGGAACAAGTAACAGTACATCAACAGGGAACTTCTGGAAATGGAAGCAGAATTCAGAAGAAAAAGGCTATCTTTGCTCATATCAGATGCCTCTTAATTGAACATAGAGAACACCTGAAAATGCCTTTATTGGCTATGCAAGCATATTAGCCATGTAGATCGTAACAAATTTTGGTTAACTGTGAAGAAGGGGAATTACAGAACACTTAATTGTGTTAATTTAGAATCTGCACTCTCCAAACTCACAGCTATGGTTAGAACATCATATGACACCATTTATATAAGTATAAATTGATTCTGATTTTTAGTGACCCTGTGAGGACAGGATAGAATTCACTCTATGGGTTTATTATGAGACAGTAACTCTTTTTTTTGAATCAGTTTATTGGGGGCTCATACAACTCTTATCACAATCCATAAATACATCCACTGTGTTAAGCATATTTGTACATTTGCTGCCATCATCATATTACAAGCATTTTCTTTTTACTTGTGCCTTCGGTATCAGCTCTTCATTTTTTCCTCTTCCTCCATGCTCCCCATGCTCTCATAAACCTTTAATAATTTATAAATTATGATTATTCTGTCATAGCTTACACTGTCTGACATCTCCCTTCACCCACTTTTCTCATTTGTCCCCCAGAGAGGACATTATATTTTTATCCTTGTAATTGGTTCCCCTCTTCTACCCTACCTTCTCTCTACCCTCCCAGTATCACCATTCTTAGCACTGATCCTGAGGGATCATTTGCCTTGAATTCCCTTTGTTTCCAGTTCCTATCCATACCAGTGTACATTCTCTCGTATAACCGGATTTGTAAGGTAGACTTGGGATCATGATGTTGTTGGGGAGGAAGTATTTAAGAACTAGAGGAAAGTTGTATGTTTCGTCATTGCTCTACGGCACCCTGACTGGGTCATCTCCTCCCCATGACCCTTCTATAAGGGCACATCCAGTTGCTCACAGAGGGGCTTCTGCCCTTCCCCTCCTTCACAATGATATGAGTTCTTGTTCCTTGATACCTGATCCCTTCAACACCTTGTGATTACACAGGCTGGTTTTCTTCATCCATGTGGGCTTTGTTGCTTCTGAGCTAGTTGGTCGCTTGTTTACCTTCAAGCCCTTAAGACCCCAGATGCTTTATCTTTTGATAGGTAGGCACCATTGTCTTTCTCCACCACATTTGCTTATGTACCCATCTGTCCTCAGTGATCATGTTGGGAAGGTGAACATCATGGAATACCAATTTAAATAGAACAAAGTGTTCTTCCTTAGATGAAGGACTTGAGTGGAGGCTCAATGTCTGAATAGTACTTTTATACGAAACCTATGAATATATGCACATAGGTCTACTTCCCCATTATCATAAATAAGTATATTTACATATGTACATGGCAGTACATTTATGGCAGTAGAAAGTTTCATCTTTCTCCCAAGTAGCAGCTGGTGATTTTGAACTCCTGACCTTACATTTAGTAGCCCAACATGTGATCCCTCTGCCACCAGCATTACTCAGAACCATTATTGTTTATGCAAATTCAGACTAATAGACACTCATTCTAACAGAAGAAAAAGATAATGTCTGGTCTAAAATTAAGAAAGGTATGCACTAGGGCCATATCATTTCACTATACTCATTTGAACTATATGATGAAAAAAATTGAGAAGTCAGATTATTTGAAGAAGAATGCAGCAACAGAATTGGAAAAGACCCATCAACAACTTGTAAGGAAATGGAAGAGGATGTGAAATACTCAGTGATGAAGATCAAAGATGACATCCTTCATTATGCATTACATGTCACTATAAAAACACAAAAATACTCACAACTGGACCAACAAGCAAAATCACATTAAACAGAGAAGAGATAGAAGTGGCTAAGAATTTTATTTTACATGGATCCATGATCAGTGTCCATTCAAAGAGTAATCAGGAAATAAAATGACATATTGCACAAATATGCTGAAAAATAGCTCTTCAACATGTTAAAAGCAAACATGCTCCTTTTAATGTGAAATGACCCCAAATATGGTGCTTTCAGTGCATTTGAAAGCTGGAAAATTCATGAGAAACACTACATAAGAATTGGTGTCTTTGAATTATCATGTGCTGACGAATGGGCTCCCGGAAGGATGAATGTGTCCAACCATCTGAGGAAGCACAGACCTGAGGAGTGAGGTTGCTGAGACATGATGACTCACATATTCTAGATGTCGTATCAGAAGCGACCAGTCACTGGAGAAGAATACCATGCTTGGTAAAGAAGAGGGTCAACAACAAGAGGAAGACCCTCAAAGAGATGGATTGACACTGTGGCTACAACAATGGTCTCTACGAACAAGTGTGAGGATGATGTTTTTTTTGGTCAGTGTTCTGTTCTGTTTTATATAGGGCCATTACAGATCAGAACCAACTTGATGGCAGTAGCAAAAACACATGCCATGCAATATACCCTAAATGTGGGTATCCATTGCTGTTGGGCTGATTCCATCTTGCGTGGTCCTTAGAGAATGGAGCAGAACTGCCTGGTCAGTCGTCAAAGGATACCAGATCTTTTTTTCAGGAAGTGCGTGGTGTGGTCAGACTTCTGACCTTTCAGTTAGCATTCTAGTGCTTTAATCACTGTGCTACCAGGACTCCTTAGATTGTGTATGTAAACTCTAATTGAATGCTTTATCCTCATGTCTCCCCCCTGCCATTGACATAGAAGATTTGGATACTAAGTGGGGCCTTTTCAAATGGATATTTAGCCTAAAGTATCATGAAACCTTTTGTTCTCTTAGGTTTCAGTTCCTTGTGTGGTTTCAGTTGCCCTTTCTTCTAAACCAGCTACAGATAAAGGAAATTGCTGATCTTCTTTTGTGTATGGAAGTGTGAGCTCAATGTAAGTAACATTAAAATACTCCAACTTCTGGCCATTGAACTGATTATGATGCGCAGTGACCCTACGAAACAGGATAGAACTTCCCTTGTGGATTTCTGACATTGTAACTCTTTTTTTTTGGGGGGGGGGTGGGCATCTGGTGGTCATGGGCGCTACCCAGTGCTGCTCCTGAGAGCCGCCGCTGGATTTGAACCGCCAAGCCCGCGGGCCGCAGTCCCACACTCAACCACTTACGCCACCAGGGCTCAGCCCGAGACTGTAACTCTTCCTAAGAGTTGAAAAACCTCCTTTTGTCCCATGGGGCACCTGGTGGTTTCAGCAGCTCATAAATCACTCTGGCACTAGAGCTCCTGGAATTAATAGAGCCATCCAAATGCTTTGAGACTAGGAATAGTTACAGTAATAAAATAGCTCTTATTATATGGCAGATATAATTCTAAGTGTTTTATGTATCAAAGCACTTTTCAATATGAAAAATTTCAAATTGAGTAGTATATGAACTTTCACACACCTACGACTCATCTTTGACTATTGTCTTCTCTTGGACAAAATTGAGTTTTGTCTATACTCCTTCACCCCACAAGCCTAGCATTAGTTTTCTCATTCTCTGAATGGTTCTGTATGCATTTCTAACAAAGACAAGCTTAAAAAAAATAGTAACAGCAATACCCTTACACATAGATCTAACCCATTTAAATTCCTATGAGCTAAGTAGTATTATACATGTAGAAACTGTCCTATCCAGCCTGTCAGCAGGAAGAAGCAGTGCTGTTCCTCCAGGTTCATAAGCAGGAGGAGGCCATCCATGGAATGTATTAGAATAATGTTTCTCAGATGGGCTGATTTTTTCTAAGTAGAACACCAGGCCTTTCTTCTGAAGACCCTCTGGGTGCACTGGAACCTCCCACCTTTCAGTTCACAGCTGAATTTGATAACTGTTTGCAACTCCCGTGGCACTTCTAAGAGAATATAGTGTTGGTACCTGATTCAATTCACTGTATGGTGCGGCAGTTGGGAATTCCTTGGTGCAGGCTGAGGACAAGCTCTGAATTTAGAGTGGAGAAACTACAAATTTGTCAAGTAAAAATAAATGTCAGAGGTGTTAGCTTATATGAACAAAGGAACATCATTTTTTCAAGAATGATATGGTGCTCACTGAACTACTGTAAGGTCATTTGGTAACACCAGTCCTAGAAATGCAGTGAACATCCTCATGGAACACAGGTGCGCCTCCTTCGGGTCTGGTTTCTTTCAGGCCAATGAAAGTCTTTAAGCACATTAGGAGTAAAAGAGTGTGGTGAGAGCTCTTGTGGCACAGTGGCGATGCGTTGGACTGCTAACAGTAAGATCGACAGTTCAAGACCTCCAGCTACTCTGTGGGAGAAACACAAGGCTTTCTACTCTGGTAAAGAGTTATTGTCTCTGAAATTCAGAGGAGTAGTTCCATCCTGTGCAACTTGATGGCAGTGAGTTTGGTTTTTGGTGTGTAAAGGATGCTGCTTGTGTGTGTGTGTGTGTGTGTGTGTGTGTGTGTGGTAGCGTTGTCTCTATGACAGATTTCTAAGATCAAATATGACCATACTTCTCCCTAGCTGCACTTTTATCGTGTCTGTGCCATTGCTGCATGCCACCGCCTTGGGTCGTCACACACTTTAGATCATTCACAGAAAATTTTATGAGAGTCCCCTTTTTCTCTTTAGTAGATGATACAGAGAAACTAGACCGCATTCCAGTTCCTCTTTCTCTTCCCCCTTTTCCTTTAACAACCCCCACCAATTTTTGTACCAAACAATGCAATCTTGTCAAAGAAAACCATGCTCTCCCCATATTATACTACATTGTGTGTCCTGTTGTTTCCAAGGCACATGATTTATATACCTTGCACATTTTGACAACAATGGCCTTTCATTTAGTATTCCCACTAGGAGAGACTGCTACCTGTGACCTTGTTCTTGCCCCTCTCTCCTCTTTGTTAGGTCACGAAGGAAGGGCGATGTTGATTTAGAAGTAGCACTTGAGCTCAGCTCTCACCTCCAAGATTGCCTCACATAATGCAGAAAACAAATGTTATTTTGCTCGAGAAACACTATTGGAGATTTTCCTTTATTCTCTTTTAAGTCATATTTTTTCCAGCCTAAGGCTTCTTTCTCTTCTGGGTTGGAATCCTACCGCCACTCCTCCCTACCGTGCATAGTGGGGGGGGGATGCTGATTCTTAGAAATTCTCTGTAGAAACCAAGGTTCTTGCCTCCAGCGGTGTGTGTCAAGGAGAAATTCACCGCCTTGCTTTTCTCGGGCTATGCCAAGGTTGTACCTCAGGTCGACGGACCAAACACTTGGCAGGGAGCCAAATACATGCCACTCTAAACTTTCAGAAGTTTACACAAGTATTTTTTTGAATCAAATACAAATTCCATATTATTTTCACCTCAGAATACTCAGTCCTGGAGATAAAATTAAAAATTAGGATTGAGTTGCCACTTTGGTAAGTTCAGTTTTGTAATTAGCTGATGGTGAGTTCTGTTGCTCCAGCTATCTGACTCAGAAGTCCTGGTGACCGTGATGACACTTGGGCTGCCAAACTGAAGGTTAGCACTTGGAAACCACTCATCTCTCTGTGAGAGAAGGCCGAGGCTTCCAGTTCCCACAGAGCTTCAGTCTCAGAAACCCACAATTTTCCTCTGTCCTATTCTGTCTCTATGAGTGGGAATGGACTTGATGGCGGTGTTATTTATTTTTGGAGCTATTTTTTCATCTAGATATCATTTTGGTTGTCTCTCTCCTCTCCTTTCTTGTGATTTTCATTTCTTATTTCCATCATGTATCTAGTTAGCTAACCTGTCAACTTTAAAAATCAACCTTTGAGAAATAAAATTTGTATACAATAAAATGCATTCATGAAGTGTGGAGCTCACTGATTTTTTGACACACACACATTCATGCACCCCCAACAGATATCAAGATATAAAACATTTCCATATCCCCCACCCCAATCCCCGCAATTTCCTCAGGTTCCTCCCTAGGTGAAAAGGAAGAAGAATACCCTTCAGAGGCTGTCAGTCTTCAAAGAAAACACATCATCAAAACCGCATAGTAACTATGTCAGGAAGACTGGCGTTCTTTTAACAGAAGCAACATTCCCAGTAATTACTTTGTGGTCAGCAGAAACATGTAGGCACTAAAAGGGTTTCCCCCCACGGAGTGACAGCTCCAGGAAGAGGAGCGTGGTACAGGGCTGGGTGGTGGGCAGTGTTTATTATTGCAATCTGCTCGGGACACTGGCATTATTAGCTGCAGGGGGACCTGGCTTCCTTGAGACTCCAGGAAAAAGGATGGGTTATTATTGGCATCTACAATGAAGGACAGGAAGGTGACCCCAATAGAAAAGTGTCAGGCGTGGTAGAGCGCAGAGAGCCTTGCTGAATTGCTAGTATACAGAGGCAGGTTTGGTGTTGCCGTCAGAGGGTCAATTGGTGTGAGGGGCATGTGTTCAATGACAAAACGTGGGCGGGGGATCCCACATTCTAGTCAAAGTATCAGATCTTTGTTAAATCAGGCAGTTCTGTCTGACAAGGGAAAGGTAGGGTCATCCTATCAGTGTCGTAGAAATAGAGAATGAGCAAAGACAAAGGCAAGGACATTGGTGATCCCAATTAAAGAGGATTTCTATTTGATGAGGTAGGTCTGAGTTCTTTTCCACCACAACTCTGTGGGCGTTTGATACTGCTCAGACAGCTCAATTATAGGACAGTGAAGCCTTTAGTGGTGCCATCAATCATCTGCAGTAAGGGTTGCGTTGTTTGCCTTCTGTAATGGGCTGATGAAGATGGCAGTTAGCGCTTTCATTATCAGGATGGGGGGATGGCAGCAGGGGAAATACAAAATCTATTTTTAATTTAAACGGCCTGCATACAATTAGATCTGAAATCCTAAGCTGGAAAGGTGGAATGTGATAGAAGTCTCAGTTTTGGCTATATGCCAGACCCTGTTTATTTCTCTGTTCTTCCATTTTACGAAACTTTATTCAAGTTTAAATATACGCACTTTGGTCCATACATCAGCTAACAAGTAGAGACTTATCAAGAAATCAAGTTCAGAATAATTCAAAGGGGAGTGCAGTGTCAGATACTGTCTCAATTTCATGTCCAAATTCGTTTTTTTTTTCTCAAAGCAAGACTTTTGGCGGTACTAGAACATTGGACAGAATGTCCAGCAGTAGTGGCACACTGGTATTCCATGCCATCCTGCCAAGGAAAAGATGCCAATCGAGTCAGCAGATCCTCTGGGATCTGTACTTAAAGTTGGGCTTTCCCAGGGAGAGAGATTTCTTCCATTTTACCAGAATTCAAGCAACTGATGGTTATTGGGGTCTTCTACCCAGAACTTCCTCCTTAGAAATAGGGGGTACATCTTTCATAGGGCACCCAAAGATCTTTTATTGCTTCTGTGTCACTTAGCTGCTTGTTGCTAGTCAAGTAAAATAAATAATCCTTAAGGATGCTGAGAGTTTTGCATGTACACACTGGCTGCTTTTTCTGGTCTTTGTCAATTTGCAGCAAAGCAGTGAGCTTGCTGCTTACCTTCCTCAAACTGCACAAGCCTGTTATTTCACTTTTAGTACATGCCAATTCTCTTAAGACTAGAGTCCTAAAATCATTCCCTTGGAGTCAGTAAGACTCTTCTGAATTTACCATGATCAGTGTGCAGTGCAACTTGGGGAATTTTAGTTATGAGTCCTTTATTTTTTCCTAGCCAAAGTCTATTTTTCAACCAAAGTCTATTTTCATTGAGTGGAAGAGCATATGTGACCTTTCTCTTGCATTCTCCAAATTTGCTTTAAAACACGGCCCTAGTCCTTTGTCCATCCTTTGAATGCAAGTTTTCTTTTCTCTCTTCATTTCTTAAGTGTGACTGAATAACAATGCCATTAACTTTCCATCTTACAGCTATTAAAGACCTTGACCTGTTGGTCCTAGTAAAAGAGTTATGAACCATGCCCTACTAAAACCACTTCACTCCCTCGCTCTCCCTTCTCCAAGACAAATCCCCTCAGTGAGTGATAAAACTCAAGATTGAAATGGATGCATTTGGTCTCTGCTAAGGCCATTTATGGTGTTTTCACTGCCTTGGGCATTGTACTTAGGACAATCAGATGCTCTTCTTTTGGGGTTCATCTTGGAACATATTCTCTCAGAATCCCAAGAACTCCTTTGGGTCCAGCAAACTCTCCTCTCTCTGGGAGGGCACTTACATTGCATGCCGTCCATGGGAAGAACAGACAGAGCAATACTCAAAATGGGAAAGCCTGCTTTACTCAGTTGTTTGTCTCATGACATATTTAGCAAAATATCCTTTTACTTCTCCCTGTCCATATTCCTGGTGTTTTATAGGAGGACATTTTAGAGAGGGAACACAGCTGTCTGGAAGGCAGGGATGCTTTTTATACTCATTGCTGCTTTGTTTCAGAAAGAACACAAAATGGATAAGCTTGGGCAAAAGAACTGTTCAGCAAACATCTCTGACTTTCAGGCTTGTTTATGAGACACAGTTGCCTATGTTTTTCTTATCAGCACATTGGACTTTGTTACACCATTCTCCACTTTTTCTTGGAATGACTGTAACCCAAGACAGAGAAGGAATTGAATGGAAAGGAAAAAAAAATAATGGGACTGTGACTCCTCACAATCTTGTTTCAGACAACTAGATTTTCATGCACTTTTGACTCCATGTAAGGAGCCCTGGTGACCCTATCCTGGTAAGTGTTGGACTGCTATCTGCAAGGTAGGTGGTTCAAACCCACCAATCGATCTGATGGAGAAAGACGAGGCTATGTGAACCCATAAGGATTGACAGCTTTGGATACCGGGATGTGGTTGTTATGTGTCAGAATCAACTTGATGGCAGTGGAATTGGCTTGGTTTTGGGTTTATGACTTGGCGCCTAACAACAACCATGGCATAGCAACACAGAAGTCTCTGAGGGGGGCAAATTTTTGAAGTGTTTGTCTGCTGAATGAAAGGTTAGAGATTTGAGTCTGTCTTGGAAGAAAGACCCGGCTGCTGACTTCTGAAAAACCCGCATTGAAACCCCATGGGGGTAGTTTCTTTCTGACACACAGAGTTGATTCCACTCTAAGTGCCTTTCCTGGCATGCCTATGTAGATATATATTCAAAAAGATGGTTCTAAAACTCCATGGGCTTTATGCATTGGGCTGCTAACTGCGAGGTCAGTAGTTCGAAACCACCGGCCATTCCACTGGAGGAAGATGGGGCTTTCTGCTCCTGTAAAGAATTATCATTTCAGAAATCTGTCGTGGGAAGTTCTGTCTTGTCCTATGGGGTCCCTGTGAGTTGGCATCTACTCGATGGCAGTGAGGTTTGCGTGTTTGTTTTGGGGAACATCCAGGTGTTCTAGGACAGAGTTCAACACCACATTTGGACGTCTATTGTTCTGTAACCTCCCGAACTTTTCGGTACCCTCAACTCTGACCCCCATCCATCTGAGGATCATGAGTATAGCACCCATTAGCCTTGGATTCCTTTATGGTGTTAGGTATAGCCCAGGGATTCTACACCGAGCGTCTAGGATGTAGAGAGGCTGACTTTCTGCCTGTACTCCTGAGAGTTTTGAGAATGTAAGAAAGCCAAGCCTGGCTTGGCAGATAGAAGCTTTCCTCCTTCTTCCTTGGTCTTGGGAGTCCCCGTGTCTACAGTCCACCAACACTTTGTTTATCTGCCAGCTCTAGTGGGCAACACCCTCAGAACAGACTAACCGATTGCATGGAGGCAAGATGCCTTTCCTTTCCTGCTCAAGGAAGGGACTGGTTTGGGTAAGAAAGAGAAAGAAGAGTGCCGACAAAGATATGACAGTATTCTGCATACAAGCTGTGAACCATCTAGGCCGGGGGAGCAGATGCCAAGGAGGACATCTGTTTCTATTTTCTTCTGAGGAAAATCCGTGTGGAAACTGGATGATACTCTATCCTAAACCCATTTGGGGGTCCTTCACACAATGCCTGGCACAGAGGAGACATAAAACACGTTTGCTGAATTAAAAAGTCTGCACTGAATCTATCATTGAACCAGAAAAAGACAAATTGCCCTGTAAATGCTAAGTCCTAGTAGTGGTTGCTGTAGGTTGAGGGCAAAATGATGAAAGTCGATGGGAATATGCACGTTCAAAATGTTTGTATATAGTGTGTGTGGCTTTAACAATTATTCCTTCCTACTGTGATTGGATGAAATTTCCTTGATCATTGACTGTTTTCATTGCTTGCTTTGGAACTGGCTCCCAAGATCTACATTTCCTGTGTGTAAGCATGCCATGTTTAAAAATTGCCTTGGAAGCTCTGCTGTATTCTCATGGAACTAAATTTTCTGAAGTAATGTCTGTTTTTGGCACTTGGCAAAAACCCTCTTTTGGAAACAGGGTTTGTCTATATGCACTTGAGGACCAATTCAATCAAAACTTTCATATTCAAATTAAATTCAGGAAAACAGGGAGCAGTCTGGACTTCTAATATGGTAGAAAACTAACAAGTTTGGTGAGACATTACTCTCAAGAAATAAGATTTGAATTGATTCGATTTGATTTAATTCAACAAATCAGCATTTACTTTAATGGTGCCAAGCGCTGTGCTAAGTTTCACCAATAGGAAGATGGTTCTTGCCGGTTTGCATCTTCAGGAATTTTCAGATGGCCCAAGAAGAAAGGATTTCTCTAGAGTGTGACCTTGATGAGGGCAACTTTTTGTTGGTTTGCTGTCAGAACACTAGTGGCACTGTGGATTAGGCATCGAGCTGCCAACTTCAGGGTGTGTAATTTAAACCCACAGGAAGCAGAGGAGACTATTTTCTCCCATTGAAAATGATCATCTTGGGGCTGAGCCCCGGTGGCATAGTGGTTGTGTGCGGGACTGCAGCCCACTGGGTTGGCGGTCCAAATCCAGCAGCAGCTCTCCAGGAGCAAGGCTGGGCTTCCTACTCCCACCAAAGGGCAGTGATATATATACACACACAGAAACAAAAAAACAAAACAAAAAGAAATGACCATCTTGGAAACCTTAAACAGAATGGCTGTGAATCAGAATTAAATCAATGGGTGTGGACTTTGGTATTGTGTTCCAGAAGTGTAGAATAGTTTCTAATTATTATTCTGAATATCGCACATGCTGTTAGATGCCATTGGGTGAAGCCCGACTCATGGTGATCACATGTATTAGCAGAATGAACGGTCCAGTTGAGGGCCATCTGCATGACTGCTGGTACATGTGAGTCCGCTGTTGTGTCAAGATTTCTCCTGGGGACTTCTCCTAGTTTTCTCTGAACCCAGATTTACTGACCAAGTTTTTTTCTAAAGATTGATCTTTCCTTATAACTTGTCCAAAATAAACAGTAAACAAAGTAAATAAGTCAATGTCTTGTTTTCATCAGCACCTGTAATGCAAATGCACCAATTCTTTTTCTTGCTCTTTTTCCTCCTTGGGTTTTTGCATGCAAATTAAGTGATTGAAAGACTATGGTGTGGATCAGGAGAACCTTAGTCATCCAACTAATGGCTTTGCATGTTAGAACTTTAAAGACATGAAGACATCCTTTTTTTAAAAAAAATCATTTTATTGGGGGCACTTATAGCTTTTATAACATTCCATACATCAATTTTATCAAGCATATTTTTATATATGTTGCCTTCATAATTTTCTAAACATTTATTTTCTATTTAAGCCCTTGGTATCAGCTCCTCTTTTTTCCCTGCCTACCCCTAAAAACATCTTTTGGAGTAGATTTGTCCAATGCAATGAATCATTTCATTTCTTGACTACTGTTTCCATGGATGCTGGTAATGGCTCCAAGTGAAATAGAATTATTCTTCTATTTTCAAACCATTTCATTAGGAGAGAATCCAGGCATTATACCATTCCATAGTTTTTTTAAAAAAAAAGTGTGGTTTAAGGATATGAATGACTTTGCTTTTAAGCAGAGCACAGTGGAAAGTAGATTATTGCTGAGATAGTTAGGTTTACATTTAACATCTTAATCACTTGATCTTCCCTTTGATTTATTTTAAAGTTTTTCTACTTCTGAATGTTTTCTTTTGGATTGAGATTTTCTTCTCTTCTACTTTTCTGTTGTTAGTTTTAAGAAGATTGAGAACTGGTCTAGAATCTCTAGATCAACAGCATCTAAGTCCATGGTTCTCAACTATCTGAATGCCATGGCCCTGTAATCCAGTTCCTCATGTTGTGGTGACCCCCCAATCATTAAATTATTTTCGTTGTTACTTCATAACTGTAATTTTGCTACTGTTATGAATCGGGCAACCCCTGTGAAAGGGTCATTTGATCCCCAAAGAGGTCGTGACCCACAGGTTGAGAGCTATTCCAGGTATCAACGCACCAAGCCAAAAAGCACCATCAGATTGATTCTGATTCACAGTGACCCGACAGGACAGGATAGGAATGCCCCTCTGAGTATCTGAGACTGTCACTCTTCATGGGGATAGAAAGCCCTGTCTTTTTCCTGTGGAGCTGCTGGTGATTTGGAACTGCTGACCTTGAAGTTAGCAGCCTAACGCATAACCACGATGTCACCGGGGGTCCTTGAATTGAGGCACAGACAAGAAGTACTTCAATCTGTTCCATAAATGCATCATCCAGAGGGAGATATCTCAGCTAGGAGACTGAGTGCAATCAGAATCATAGTAGTAGGTGTCCAATCAATTTGTCTGGATCTGGGATTTGACCAGTGAATCAGCAAAATCAACTAAAAGTGAAGAGACGATATATAATGATATGCTCAATAATGTATACATTTTATTTACAAGTACTTTAAAATGCATATTTCTTTGTATATTTTAAAAGATTTACATGTACATTCACAAATTTGCCAATATTTGATATAGGATCAGGGCATTCTTTAGGTATTGGCCTGCTGTTTTCTCTTACATAGAGCATATCCACAATGCATCTCCTATAATTTTTTATTTACATGTTGTTTTTTTGAGTAAGTTGAGGACATATAGATAGTTTAGAAGCCTTCTGAGGGTAGAAATGTTCATACTTGCCTTCTTCACTTTTTATGGTTATAAACTTCTAATTCTTCACCATTTTAAAGGAGATTTCCCTGTATTGACCCATTTCAAAGCAATGAAATTGCTTTTAATGATAGTATTTTATTCTTTTCCCCAACATTTTACCAGCATGGATTTGCAGGGAGACATGTAATAGCCAAAAGTATGTTTCAGAATGCACGCAGCACATTCTTGAGAGATGGGAGCAGTGAAGCAAACGAATGCTGCGGAATAAAGAGTCTAGCCGCAATGAGGGTTGGGAGTGAGTGGCGGGAAAGGGTTTAGTTTTAGCATAGCCATGTCTGGAAAGACTGACATATATGAGGTAGCTCTTAAAAGTCCATGGACAGCGCGGGACTGCGGCCCACTGGGATGGAGGTTCAATTCCGGCTCCCAGGAGCAAAGGCTGAGCCTCCTACTCCCACCACCTGAGGGCAGTGATGCCTAAAAAAAAAAAAATAAATAAAAATAAAAGTCCATGGACAACTAGAATGAAAAGACAGTGGATATTCATTCCTAATGAACTTTTTGAAGGCCCCACCTCCCCTCCACCCCTACTGTTAAAGAAATGATGACAGGACCCTGTGTGAAAAGAGCTACAGGAACACAGTGGTTAAGTCTCAGCTGTTAATCAAAATGTTGGTGGTTTGAACTAGCCTGCTGCTTCATGGGATCAATGAACGCCAGTCTGTGCTTCCACAAAGATCACCATCTCAAAAACTCTGAAGACCCTCTTCTCTGTCTTATAGAAACCAAACCAAACAAAGTGCACTCTTATCACATCAATTCTGTCTCAGTGATAAAGACAGAGTAGAACTGTCCCCATGAATTTCTGAGACCGTAACTCTTGAGAGGAGTAGAAAGTCTTTTCTTTCTCCCTCAGAGCCGCTGGTGGTTTCTAATGGATGACCCTGTGGTTAGCGACTCAATGTGTAACCACCATGCCGCTGTTCTGTAGATTCGCTATGAAATGAAATTCGCTTGATGGCTATAAGATATAGTTAGTCAACAACACCAGCTAAAAGTGAAGAGGCAATCAATGAGAAAGGATAATAATGTATACATTTTATTTTCGTACACTTTAAAATGTACATTTCTTCTCGATGGCAATGGGTTATGGGTTCATGTTGCCCGACAAGGAAAAATGATACAGGAATGTCATTCTAAAAGAATGTAAAATGTGACATTTACTTACATTGGTTCACAAGTCAAGAGGGATTTGCTTATTTGTGTCTGTATTAGTCTGGGTAGACTAGAGAAACAAATTCATAGAGACTCATATGTGAATAAGAAAGAGATTTAGATATGAGAGCAATTGAATATTGAGAAAACATCCCAGCCCAGTCCAGAGGAAGTGCATAAGCCTGATAATAGTCCATAAGCCCAAAGTCCATAAGCCTGGCTGAAACCAATCTATAAAATCCTCCTTAGACTCACAAAACACATGCAAGGATGCCAAGTGCAGGAAAGCACAGGCCAGTGGGTTGAAAGTCTTCTGGATCCAGTAGCATTGTAAACCTCTCAGCACTGTCAGAGGTCTCTACATGCTTTCTCTGGCTCCAGAGATCTGGTTGCATCAGGGTAAGTCCACGTGGTTTTTCCAGCTCCCAGGGTGTAGTGTCATGGGTCTTCTCAATAGAGCATCTCTCAGGGAGTGAGCCAAGAGAGACAGTGTCTTCCACCTCCAAGGAGGAAATACAGGACTTCTCAGAATTCTCAGGAGAAGGCCATGCCCATACAGAGGTCTCATTGTCTGTGACCCAATTGACAGACTAGACTCTACCCCTGAACTCTTAACCCTCTCAAGTTCCAAACTGACACCAGATTATATAAACTGCCACAGTGTCCAAAGAGTTAGAAGAGTATTAAAATCACTTGTTTGTAGTCAGAAAACCAAGATCCAAGCCTATGCTTATGATCTGCTACCAATAGCAATGTGTTGTTGATTTGTTCACTGCTGCTTCCTGGGGCATCGATTGTGGCCCAAGCAAGGTGAAATCCTTAACAATTCCAATCTTTTCTCTGTTTACCTATTACTCTGTTTACCATGAAGTTACCCACTGGGGTAGTTGTGAGGATTTGGGTCTACTTTACATTGAGTAATCCATACTGAAGGTTGCAATCCTTGATCTTCATCAGCAAGTGTGTGAAGGCCTCATTTTGAGCAAGAAGACCATGTCACCTGTATATCAAAGGTTGTTGATAAACCTTTCTCCAAACTTCACGCCATGTTCTTCTTCATTTAACCCAGTTTCTCTGAGAATCTTCTCAGCACAGAGATTGACTGAATATGGTGAGAGGATACAACCCTGAAGCATACCTTGCCTGATATTAAACTATGCAGTATGTCTTCATCCTGTTCACAAACTGCCTCTTGATCCACAAGCAAATGTTCTAGGATTCCCATTCTTCTCGAAATGAGCCACAGTTTGTTGTTATCCACATAAATGAATGCCTTAACATAGTCAATAAAGCCCAAATAAAGATCTTTCAGATATTCTCTGCTTTGAGTCAAGATCCATTTGACACCAGCAATCATATACATTGTTCCACATCTTCTGATTTCGGTCTTAATTTCTGGCAATTCCCTGTTAATGTATGGCTGCAACAGCTGTTGGATGATCTTCAGCAAAATTTTACTTGCATGTGACATTAATGGGATTGTACTATAATTTGAACATTCTGTTGAATCACATTTCTTGGGATGGGGACACATAGGAGTCTCTTCCAGTCTGTTGGCTATGTGCTGACTTCCAAATTTTCTAGCTGAGACAAGGGAATATTCCATTTCTTTATCAGCTTGATGCATTTTAATTGTTATTCCTTAATTCCTGGATACCTGATTTTGGCTGATGCTTTAGGTGCAGCTTCAACTTCTTCCTTCAGTACTATTGTTTCTCACTCATATGCTACCTCCTGAAATGGTGGAATGTCGACTACTTTTTTTTTTGGTACAGTGCCTCTGTGTATTCTCTCCATCTCCCTTGTATGCCTCCTGCATTGTTCAATATTTTGCCCACAGAATCTTTCAAATCAAACTTGAGGTTTGAATTTTTTCTTGAGTTCTTTCAGTTTAAGATATGCTGAGCATGTTCTTCCTTTTTTTATTTTCGAACTCCAGGTCTCTTTGTGTATTTCATACACTTGACTCTGTCTTTCCCACCTGCCCTTTGGAACTTTCTGTTCAGATCTTTGACATCATTTCTTTTGTATACCTTAGTTACTCTATTACTAAGAGCAAGATTCAGAGTATTTTCTGATATTCACTTTTATCTTTTCTTTCTATCTTGTCTTTTTTTTTTTGGCCCTCTGGTGGGAGTAGGAGGCCCAACCTTGCTTCTGGAGAGCTGCTGCTATATTTGAACTGCCAGCCCAGTGGGCCGCAGTCCTGCACACAACCACTGCACCAGGGTTCAGCACTTTCTATCTTGCCTTTTTAACGAATGCTTCCTTTCTTTATGAATGATCTTTATATCTTCCCACAGTTCATCAGGTCTTCTGTTATTTCTGTTCAGTGCAGCAAATCTGTCCTTGCGATGTTCTTGACATTCAGCTGGGATAGACTCAAGGTTATATCTTGGCTTTTATGGGTTTTGTTTAGTTTTTTTTTAGTGTCAACCTGAACTTCCATATAGACAATTTACAGTCTGTTGCTTAGTCAGTGCTGGTCTTTTTTTTTTTTTTTTTGGCATCACTGCCCTCTGGTGAGAGTAGGTGGCCCAGCTTTGCTCCTGGAGAGCTGCTGGTGTATTTGAACCGCTGACCCAGTGGGCTGCAGTCCCGCACATAGCCATTATGCCACTGGGGCTCAGCCTGCTGGTCTTGTTTTATTTTTTTTTTAATTTTTAAAAATTAAAAAAAATTTTTTTTGGCATCACTGCCCTCTGGTGGTGGGAGTAGGAGGCCCAGCCTTTGCTCCTGTGAGCTGGAATTGAACCTCCATTCCAGTGGGCCATCGTCCCGCGCACAACCACTACGCCACCGGGGCTCAGCCCCTGCTGGTCTTGTTTTAACTGTGAATATTGAACTTTCCTATGGTCTCTTCCCACACATGTAGCTAATTTGATTCCTTCTGGAGAAGTACACATGTACAGTTGCCTTTTGTGTTATTGAACAAAGGTATTTGCAATGAAAAAATTGTTGGTCTTGAAAAATCCTGTTATGTGATCTTTGGCTTTGTTTCTATTATCACAATCATATTTTCCAACTACTGTTTCTTTCTCTTTGTTTCCAACTTTTGAAATTCAATCAATTCCAATAACTATCAACACATCTTAATTGTATGTTTGATCAATTTCCACCTGAAGATATTGGTATAATACTTCAACTTCTTCATCACTAGCTGTAGTGGTTGAAGCATAAATTTGAGTAATAGTTAAAGTGATTGGATTTCCTTGAGTGCATATAGACATAATCCTATCACACAGTTTTATACTTCAAGATAGATCTTGGAATGTCCTTTTGGACATTGATAACGAATGACATGCTATTCCTCACAATTGCTTCATTTCCAACAGAGTGAGCCACAAAATTTTTCTGATTCAAAATGGTCAGTCCATTTCCGCACATGGATACCTAGAATGTTGATTTTTAAGTGTTCCATATCATTTTTATAACTTCAAATTTTCCTAGATTCCCACCTCGTACTTTATAAGTTTTGATAATTGCTTGATGTTTGCAGCTCTTCTCATTTTGAGTTACGTCACACCAAGAAATGAAGGTCCTGAAGATGTTAGAACTACAGGCTTTGCTCCATCCATGTTTTCATGGTCTCTTTTACTTTGAGAAGGCAGCTCTTTCTCCGTCATATTTTGGGGGAACTTCTGATCTTAAGGGCATTTTCTGGGACTATCTCTGACAATGTTCTGCTTCTTTTCATAAGGTTGCCAGCATTGCACAATATTTTCATTTTATCCATGGCTGGTTCTTTATAAGTGGACAGCCTATTCCTTCTTTGTATTCTCTTCTTAGCCCACAAGCTCTGCTGAAACCTGTTCCCTTTGCCAGACTGCTGGAATTTGAAATACTATTGACAAACCTTCCAGCATCACAGCAACCACTACAGTATGATAAGCTGACATAAAAGTGGTGATTAGCTTTTAAAAAAGCAGTTTCTATAGTTAAGAATGCACCCAAAATAGAAAGCACCCCAGATAAGCATCCATATGTTCATTTAACCACAACACAACTGTGTCAAGAGCAGCATGAATGCAGGGATGCTGAAGGATATGTGTCTACATGAAAATAAAGTTGTTCAGGAAAGAGACTCAAGTAGACTGTTGTCCTCATCTCAGGAGGAGGCAAGCCACTAAGTGCTGCCAAACTATGGGGAAGGGCCAACCAGGATTCCATCATCATAATAGTTTGGATGGAGGATGTGACATTTGTTCTTAAAGTAAGAAGAAGAATTGAAATGAGTATCTGGGTCTTAATTAACATTTTTTTAGGGGTGATGAATGAACACTTTTATCTGCTTGCTGGAATGGAAATCGGAATATGATGTGTCCCTAATGGGATAATGGAACAGTGTTACAGTGCTTTAATTTCACAATTTTAGTAGGATTTAGGCAGCTGTAATTAACCCGCCAAATCAAGGAGGGGATGGTTTGAAGGGATCTAAACAGCTGAGCCTTTCTGGCACGTTTCCTCCCTTGTCCTTGAGGGCTTCATCAGACAATGGCTTGGCTCTTGTCTTAGTAGAGATTCTCTGTCAGGCTTCCAAGGCGAGGTCCCAGAGATGCTGAATACTGAATTCACGGCCAAGATTCTCTTGGCTCTGGTCCTCTGCTGTACCCTCAGAGGCTGTGTCTAATCCTATTTTGGAAACGGGTGCAGAAAGGAAGATCTCATTCAAAGATAATCAGCCAGCAGTTATCACACCCAAGGCGGCCTTTGGATTAGGGGCCATTTATATATTTAGTAAATATTTATTGAACACCCACAGTGTTCAAGACATGGGCTAAGTGCTATGGGGCTTAGACAGAGAGGGAACACACAGCGCCGGTCTCAAGGAAGGTTAGCAGAAAGCACGATCATACTGCAGGGAACTCTAGCTGGAATAAATGCTATCATATGTTAGTGTAAAAGGCAAATGTTTCTGTTCTTATGATGGGCTGCTCGGGACTGTGAAAATCATTCTTCCTTTGGGAGCTGGTGATATTTGTGAGTGAGTCAATGAGCCCCAGCCATAGTTGGCACTGGGTAGTGAGGACACACGAGGTTCCCCAGCCTCAGCTCAACCTTCTGTAGTCAATTGCAGCCAAACCCCAAATCTGTAGGTGTGAATGCCAGATCTATACAGGGTAGTCTGGCGGAGGACTTTTTCGTTGCCAGTATAAGATTAGAATCATACTTTTTATGATTCAACTTCTGCCAGTCAGCTTCCTCTGGGGCTGATTTTGCTTTTTTTTAAGAACAGCGAGAAATGAGCTCAGGTGGTCAAATTATTCTAATGAAATCAAGTTTCTACTTCAATTGCTTTGTATTTGAAGACCTCTACCCTGGAGAGAAGAACTGCCCCCCACCGTGCCCCCAGATTCTGCCAGGTTTATGGTAAGAGCAAGAAAGTTCATCACTTGGTTTTCTGTTCTGGAAAGCAAAACATGAAGACATGCACACTGAACAGATGTGGGAATGCAAATGAAAGTGTGCTTATGAGTATACATAAGTTTGGCACAAACTGTCTACAGAAGTTTGTGTATGAGCTATAATATATACAAGAATATTGTAGGGCATATGGGATAAAAGCTTTGAAAACTTCTTAGCCATAACCAAATGCCTGGAGGAAATGAGTCACTGGGCTCAAAGACTTTGGACTACAGTCTCAGGGGACACCTAGATCAAACAGTGTAACACCCTTTCAATAGTCCACAGAGTCATTTGTTTTACATCTTTCTTTGGTGAGCAACAACTGGAGTAATAAAAAGTTATGAGCAGATATCTAAGATGCAACTTTTGGTTTTGTCTTGTCCAGAGCAAAGATGAATGAAGAGAAGCAAAGACTCCAGGAAATAGTCCACAGGACTTCCGGACCACTTGAACTACACCTTCACCACACGAAGATGAGGAGAAGATGGTACCCAACTGTCAATACTGATGTCAACAAGAGATCCTGGACAAATCAGGAGGAAAAAAAAGTAAAACAAAAGGAAAAATCATAAAGCAGAACAGACCTACTTGTTGGGTGGAGACTAGGAGACCTAGCTTCAGAGACAGTGACTCTTTGGCACCGAAGACTAGAAAGAAATCATCCCTGGGGATTAACTGTCAACCAAACAACAGACAAGCTTATAATATGAATAGTAACACCCCTCAATGGAATCAACCACACAGAAGAAAAGGGCAGCATTTGCCCCCAAACCAAAGAACAGAAGTCAGGAAGGGACAGGAAAGAGGATGACTGGACATGGGAATCAAGGGAGGATATGAGAAGAGGTAA
>PVJH01028813.1:0-26844 GCA_004026705.1 Nesogale talazaci
AAAACGAAGAGTAAAAATGAAAAGAAAAATAAAAAGGAATGAAAAGGAATGTTTTCTGTCTACTTCGAAATTCAACTTATTCTTAGGTAATGCCTGTCCCCTTTTTGTCATTTCATCTGAATTTTATATAAGCAATAAATGAAGAAAGCTGGGCGCGGGGAGGGTGCAGAGACTCTTGGCTGAACACTCACTATGTTGTGTTTATGCTGGGAAATAGAACTCCTAGACTTCATTGGTTACAAATCAACAAAAATGAAAATCTGGTCTTTGTGGCATCTTGCCTAACGTGCTGATGCACTGGGCCAAACTTAGATTTCCTGAATGGTAGGGAAGGGCCTGATCTCTGGTTGAAACCGTTTTGCTGCAAGTAGAGGAAAATGGACTAGGTGTATGGATCATTTCTTAATTCTTCCTTTTTTGTGTTTTGCTTTCAGATGGAAAGAACTCAAACGGATCCAAGCGTTATAACCGTAAACGTGAACCTTCCTACCCCAAAAATGAAACTTTTAGCAACCAGTCCCGTCGCTCCAGTTCACAGAAAAGCAAAACTTTTAATAAGATGCCTCTTCAAAGGGGTGGCGGCAGCAGCAAACCCTTTAGCTCTTCTTTTAATGGTGGAAGACGAGATGAGGTATGACCTTTGAGAGTGTGTTTCATATAACGTCAAAAGCACAATCCCAGATCCCTCTCCCTGCCCCCCTTTATTGGTACTTGGGGAGTGGAGACCAGAAGGTGGCAGAAGTTGAGACTTAATTGGGCTTGGAACTTTGCCTCTTTCTTTCCCTTGACGGTTGTAAATACTTTCCTAGTGGAACGAGGTAATGAGATAGTCATGGATTATGAGAGATGATTGCAAATCTGGAGCTAGTTCTGTATTATTAACAGTCTTGAAGCACAAGACTTCTGAAGCACAAGTACTTCTGAAGTAAAAACGTTGGTGACATTTGCCCTGTAGAATCTAGCAAAATGTATGATGCTCAGATCTTTAGTCTTAATTTACTCCTAGTTTCTTTGGTATGTTTCTCTAAGAGCACAAAGATTAATATAGAAGAATGTTTATAGCTGTGTAAGTAGTTACGGAACTTAGGAAACAACTTAAGTCATTAAGGGATTTGCTAAATAAGATAGCCTGGTGTTTCAATGTACCGTCTCCTGTGTATTAGATGAATCCATTCACAAAGGAATGAATCATTATGCTCAAATTTGCTCCTCATTTACTATGTGTCAGTATCGTGTAGGAATTGGGACCACATCCCTGAACCAAATAATGTCTTAGTTCGTTAGGGAGGTTATTTTCTCAATTGCAGAGATATGGAGATAGACTAATATGTAAGCCAGGCAACAGTGCGTATTGGAATTACAGAGGAGAGGGTGGCGGACTGAGCTCAGAGTCCAGGTGTTGAGGAGCCAGCGAAAGATCGCAGAAGTGGGCAGTGTGTGGTCCCTGAGTGGTTTGGGTATAATTTCACTTCTGAGTGGTCCCTGTGTGGCCAGTGAAGAACTCATGTAAAATCGGTGGGGGTTCCTGCAGACCAAGAGTAGGACTGAACAGTGACCGGGAGAGAAGGGAATGTGGAGATGCGTCTTTGGCTTGAGCTGTTTGAGTAGCGCGATGAGGCCTGATCCCGCTGGCATACTCCAGGGAGAATGGGCGGTGGGAAGAAGCCTAAGGGTAGGCACGACTTTTTCAATGTCTCTGAAGGGGAAGTGAGAAATAAGTGAGGCAGTTCCTTGGAATGTGAGCTCAAGACTTAAAAGGTGAAGAAGTTGCAGCATGTTTTGTTGGTAGGACAGGTTCAGTGAGAGAGGAACAATCGGAGGAAAAGGAAGAGAATTCTGCTACAGTCTTGGAGTAAGAGAGACCTTGGGATCCAGGGCAGAAGTGGAGGAGCTGGTAGTGTTGGTCGGTGGACCATAAGTGTTCTTTTCTGATCATCTTTCATTTCTTAGTTAACTAAGCCCAAGGGTAAGAAGAAAGGATTATTGTAGGGCTCCAGTTCATCCATACATGGGTAGCTGTCACACAGACGTGAAAACAGCCATGTATCAAACAGGGTTGATGGCTGCAGTCGAGTTCTTTCAGTAATGCATTTGTCGTAGTCTCGTTGGGGTGCCTTAAAACAAAAGATGGAATTGAAACTGGCTTTAAGAGGACCTGAAATTCAAGACAGAGGCCAAGCTCAAGGTTATGGCAGGATTTTTGTTTTGTTTTTAAATTTCTAAGAGGTTATCTTGATAGATTTTCATGAAGGACATAGGACAGTCATTGGGGCTGATAAGCAGGAAGTTTAGGAAAATTGCATCGAATTTGTACCTCCATCATGATAATACACCTGTTCATCTTGGAGGACAGTAAGGGCTGTTCTGTAAGAATTAAATTGGAGGGCTGAGCCCTGGTGGCGTCGTGGTTGTGCGCAGGACTGAGGCCCACTGGGATGGAGGTTCAATTCCAGCAGCAGCTCCATAGGAGCAAAGGCTGGGCCTCCTACTCCCACCACCAGAGGACAGTGATGCCCCCCAAAAAGCAAAAAACAACAACAACAAAAAAACGAATTAAATTGGAAAACGTTTCCCTGTCCACCTTACAGCCTTCATCTTGCCCCTTCTGACTTTTTCCCAACACTCAAAGAATATTTCAGAGGAACACAATTCAAGTCCCTGGGGAATGCCAAAACGACTGTTTTGACATGGTGTAAATCACAGCGTACAGAGTTTTTCAAGGGAGAGTGAGATAAATGGAGACTCAGCCTTCAAAGTATATAGAACTCGATGTCGAGAACAGTAGCTTCCCGTGATCATGTTCAAAGCCAGCAGCTGTGCCAAGGGAGAAAGACAAGGCTTCCTACTCCCGTCCCGTCCTTCCTTCTCCAAGTTACAGAGCTGGCCTGCGTTGTCGAGTCACAATGAGCCAGCAGCACCTCACTGGCTGTGGGATGAACGGGAGAAAGAAGAATTGTCGGACATGGCAACAAACAGGAAAAGGTGAACTGCCTGGTTACAAAGGGAAATGCTGCAAATTACTCTGGAAGAAGAGCCATCTAGACCGAGCAGCATGGCCTGATAGAAATGCAACCTGAGCCCTGTGGGTAGTTACACATTTTCTAGTCATCACATTTAAAAAGATGAAAAAGAAGCAAGTGAAATTAGTTGTAATGTGTTGTTGGCTTGATAGATCTATAGTGCTGTTTCATCATGTAACATCACTAGTTCCTGTTGGGGCAGAAAAACCATGGAAATAGGACCACACTGCCAAGACAGTCAGGAATTGGGAGGGGACAGGAAAAGTGGGTGAGCACCACACCTGGGAGAAGATAAAAAGCTTGAGGGTGTAGCGGATTTTAGTGCGTGAACGCACGCTTTTAAAATAAATTGGAGGCTTTGAAGATGATGGACTGTTATTTTTTTTTTTGGCATCACTGCTCTCCGGTGGTGGGAGTAGGAGGCCCAGCCCCACTGCTGGAATTGAACCTCCGTCCCAGTGGGCCGCAGTCCCGCGCACAGCCACTATGCCACCGGGGCTCAGCCCTTGTGTTGTCTTTTTTTGGAGGGGGGCATCACTGCCTCCTGGTGGGAGTAGGAGGTCCAGCCTTGCTCCTGGAGAGCTGCTGCTGGATTTGAACTGCCAACCCAGTGGGCTGCAGTCCCGCACACAACCACGACGCCCCCGGGGCTCAGCAGATTTGT
The DNA here is from genome assembly GCA_004026705.1 of Nesogale talazaci. NCBI lineage: Eukaryota > Metazoa > Chordata > Mammalia > Afrosoricida > Tenrecidae > Nesogale > Nesogale talazaci. Next base: position 3,685 of record PVJH01028813.1, read on the forward strand.
GTTGTCTTTATGGTGAGATGTAGTCCACATTAAAGAGTAGGGCTTTGGACCTTCGTAAGGAAAAGCTCAGCAAATAGGTCGTGTCATCTGCAGATCATAGGTTAATGAGTCTCCCTCCACTTCCAGTCCCTGTTCATCATGTAATCTACCTTGGATTAGTTACACAACATAAGCAAGTTGAATAAGGCTATAACCTTGGTACACAGCTCTCTTGATTTTAAATCACATAGAATTCCTTTGTTCTGTTTACACAACTGCCTCCCCGGGTTCCACATGAATTCAGTGAAGTGTTCTGAAATCCCCATTCTTCTCAAAGGTTTCCAGAGGTTGTTATGATATCGGCAGTCAAGTGCCTTTGCATCGTCATAAAGCACAGGTGGACAGCTCTCTGCCATTCTTTGCTGTCAGTCCATATGACATCAGCAGTGATAACGATCAGCCCTGTTCCACCTCTTCTTGAATTCCTGCAGGCCTGCAGGCCTGGCCGGCCATTGTTGATGTACTGGTGGAGCAGATTTTTATCGATCTTCCGTAAAATCTTACTTGCCTGCCTATGCTGTTAATCATAGGCGACAATTTTCATACTTCTTGGGTCACCCTTCTTTGAAATGGGCACAAATAAGGATTGCTTTCAAACAGTCAAGTATTTGTCTTTTAGATGAGTGAGTGCTTCAGCATTGCATCAGTTTGTTGAAATATTTTGATTGGTATTTTATTGATTCCTGGAGCCTTGTTTTGGGCTAATGCCGCCAGTGCAGCTTCACTCTTCTTCCTCCGGTACTAAAAACTCTTGGCCCTATTGAGAATGCTAAGAGGACTGAAATACTTAGGCTCTGGCTTGATTGCTCTTCCATTGTTTTGGGCAGTGGTATTTCAAATATCAATATGTTGTTGCTGCTCTTTTAACTGCTTTTGACACTGCTGGTGGCCTGCTTACAGAAACGTTTCTGCTTCCAGAGATGCTTCTACCTGCGCTAAGTCTTTCACTTCTAAGTAGCAATGAATAGCAGTGTATGTCTCTGACAGGCTATCACCAGCAGGATCCTTAAGCCTATGACAGTTAGGGGCGCTTGCAAGCGGCCTCCCGAGTGTGGCTCCGTAGACTGCCAGAAGCAAGCTTTAAAGTAGCTAACCAGAGGGAGGATGGAGGCGTTTCCTAGGACTGTGGGACATTTTATCCCGTGTGGAAATCTTCGTCACCTCCGCTGTGCTGTGGTTGCTGTGGTGGTAGAAACTGTGCAGCCTGTATTTGAAATAGCACTCAGCTGTGGTGGGCAGACTCCTGTGGAAGGGCGGCCTCTGAGGATTAGCCCGTGAGAGCCCTGCGGATCACAACAGAATGTCACACATCCATGGGGTCACTGTGAGTCAGAACTGAGTTGACAAAACAACCAGAGATGTTTTCTTTCCTTTCTGGACAGCTAGAGGGATTCCTGCTGAGCGTTATTATTTAGTGGCTAATTGCCACTCAGGGCAGACTAAACTGTTTAAGTCACTGTATGCCGAGGCGTTTTTCTTCCCCTGGGCTGCCATCCTGCCTTGGGCAGGCTTGCGTTTTACTCCCTCTGAGGAAGATTGGTGGTTTCATTTCTGCCTGTGTTTTCATCGCTCTGTTCGAAGCTGCAGGGTAGGGGGAGTTGTGCTCAAGCCTGCTGTAAATCAGTACTTGTCTAATCTTCTTGTCCTCCTCTCTAGGTAGCAGAGGCTCAGCGGGCAGAGTTTAGCCCTGCCCAGTTCTCTGGTCCTAAGAAGATCAACCTCAACCACTTGCTGAATTTCACTTTTGAACCCCGTGGCCAGACAGGTCACTTTGAAAGCAGTGGACATGGCAGCTGGGGAAGAAGAAACAAGTGGGGACATAAGCCTTTTAACAAGGAGCTCTTTTTACAGGCCAAGTGAGTGTGGCTGTTTTTAAGAGGGAGTGACACTGAGCCTGTCTGGCAGGTGACAGCGGTGGGGAGGTTTTGTAGAGACAACTGGACATTTGAGATAAAGCTCTCTTCTGTCCTTAAAAGACTATAATGAGAAGTAAATTGGTGACTTTCATGACAGAATGAGGTAGAACCCAGACTGGGTCTTGTTTTGACTTTTGACCTTGGCTAATTTACCTAACCACTGTCAAGCTGAGGAAATCATTTACCAGAGAATTGAATGGCTGCAACCGGAGTGCTTTGGCATGATAAAATTCACCCTTAGAGCTAGAACCGGAAGTAACTCTGTTGTAGCTTACATAAACTGATCTGGAAGGGATTGAATGGGCACCATTCTGAAGACTAGCCAGCTTCCTTTGAGAATGGAAGTCTAGCTTCCTGCGGGCTATTGGGGTTAATCTTAGTTAATTATAATTCTAGGGAGGCCTCCGGAGGCCTTGGCTGGGCTTAGAAGCAAAAGAAATCAAGCTCATGGATTTAGATTTCTGTCGGCCAAGCTTTGGATTCCACTGAGTGCCAGGCGTCTGCGTGGAGGCTGAAGTCTCTAAGCACAGTGCCCCACGAACCAGGGCTCCTCAGGGCCCATGTTTGACTTCCGAGTGCTGAAATGATGCTTTTCTGCTAAGAACTAAGGCGGGCAGCTCATAGCCTCCCTCTTTCCTGCTTCTCTATTTCTAGCTGCCAGTTTGTGGTGTCTGAAAACCAGGACTACACAGCGCATTTTGCTGATCCTGATACCTTAGTCAACTGGGACTTTGTGGAACAAGTGGTGAGTAGCTCCGTTGACAAGTCTCAGTCGAAGAGAGAACTGTGGGGAAGTGCTGGTGGGCCCCAGCAGCTTTGGGTCCTGCTCATGGCTGCTGCCCTGTTTTACGTGTTGGGTTCAACTTGTGGCTCTCGCTGGCCTTGGCCTGTGGCCTAGGGTGTCAGAAGGCTCTGAGCAGAGTTGCCCTCTATTCCATTCAGCTGGGAAGTCATGACCTGGGGACTGTTTATCCTGATCCAGGATGGGCTGTGCATGGGCAGTGCTTCGTTGTTAGCCATCGAAGTGATGATCAATTGGGCTAAGCTGTAGGTAGCAAGTAGGTCACACGGCTACACTTTGGTCCAAACTACGATTTTCTATTGAAGTCATGGACTCCATGACTTACAGGGTGTCTGCTGTAGATTACCTTTCATGAGAACAGGGCTGAGCCCCGGGGGCGTCGTGGTTGTGCGCGGGACTGCGGCCCACTGGGACGGAGGTTCAATTTCAGCAGTGGGGCTGGGCCTCCTACTCCCACCGCCGGAGAGCAGTGACGCCCACAAAACAAAACAAAACAAAACAAAACCTTTCATGAGAACAGGCTTTTCTTTTCCTTTGACCTTAAAGCCAGGATTCCTGTTTATAGGAAAATGCAGAATGTCATCTAGCAGTGCCATTTAAGTACTCAATTTTTTTTTTTTTTTTTTTTTTTGCTGCTTCAGCTCAACCGCAATCTTAGGTTTCATGTAACTCGGTTGAAAAACAACAAAGCACAGCCCAGAGTCAGAGACACCGCCTCTCACGCACTGCCCACCACGCTGATGTAAAGAGCGGGCGGCTCGGCAGACGTGGAGGCTGGCTAAACTGGGTCACAAACGGGAGCATCCTCACATCATCACACATTTGCTAAATTTCGTCATAATGTAACTGTCCAGAGACTTGTCAGAAACCCTGCTGAGACCCATGACATGCCTTTAGCCATCAAAGTCAGCATTACTTTCAGCTTGTCCCTCGGCTGCCAAACAGTCAGGAGGTAGCTATTTTTTTTCTCTATTCGACTCTCACGTCAGTCGGAACAAGATCACATCATTTTTCATGGAGCAGCTGGTGGGTCCTAACCACCATGTTGTGCTCAGTTACGAAGTGCTTAACCACTGCTCCACCAGAGCCTCTCTCCCTTGTCCACCTGTCCAAAACCAGACCAGGAGCCATTGCCCTTGAGTCAATGCCCCTTAGAGCAACCCTGGGTTCTTTTGGTTCAGCCCGTTTAGAGTTGTATTGGGTCCCGACTTGTGTTAAGATGTCATTCTACAGATACTTGCCCAGTGCTGAGTTGAGATATGCAGGGCATGGGGATGGGAGAGGACAGGCTGTAGTCTCGACAGTCCTTCGTCAATTCTAAGAGCAGTAGAACTGTGGCCGTCTTCTGTTTTAGCGCATTTGTAGCCACGAAGTGCCATCTTGCCCAATATGCCTGTACCCACCTACTGCGGCCAAGATAACTCGTTGTGGACACATCTTCTGCTGGGCATGCATCTTGCACTACCTCTCCCTGAGTGAGAAGACCTGGAGTAAATGCCCCATCTGTTACAGTTCTGTGCATAAGAAGGATCTCAAGAGGTGAGCTGGAGGCCCGAACTGGATTAGAGTAGCCACCAGTCTGGTAGCGCTTGGTCTTGCTGGGTCTAACTGTCCCTGTTACAGTGTTGTTGCCACAGAGTCACGCCAGTATGTGGTTGGTGATACCATCACGATGCAGCTGATGAAGCGGGAGAAAGGCGTGTTGGTGGCCTTGCCCAAATCCAAATGGATGACTGTAGACCATCCCATTCATCTAGGAGGTAGGTGCTGTTTCCTTTGGGGCAGGGCCACAATTTAATCTTGGGGAAAGTCCGTTTCACCATTTCCCAATGGGCTTGTTGGGGTGAAAGTTTGCAGCGAGCGGGTTGACTCTCGGTTTCAAGCGTGGTTCAGCCATGTAGGCGTCTTAAGCACTCATCCTCTAGGGCTTTGTTGGAGAGTGGCTGGCACTGTGCCCTGTCTTGGAGAATCTGCTTGCTAAATTGCTCCCTTCTTCTTCTTCTTCTTCTTCTTTTTTTTTTTTTTTTGCTCCCTTCTTATTAAACCATTTTTAGTGTGTGTAGAGGTTCTGTTTAATCTTCATACCATCACATAATTAGCCATTTGTTTGTTGGATTCACTGGCTAGTTTGACCTTTTCTGATAGCATCATAGGCATTGCTTTAATTAATGGTCATTATTTGGCTGCTTTGTTTGTTTGTTTGTTAACTGCATCCCTGGCCCCCTCAGGCTAGATGGCTTCTGTCCCAGGGTCAGAGTTACACTGTAAGGTCACTGTAGTCTGTGCTTTGGACAGTGGCTGGGTTGCTGCCTTTGCTACCCGGGTACTTGGAGGACCGCCCTTCTGAACTTGCTACTCTCATGTAGATGAGCAGCACAGTCAGTACTCCAAGCTGCTGCTGGCCTCAAAGAAGCAAGTGCTGCGCCGGGTGGTCCTGGAGGAGAAGGTGGCACTGGAGCGACAGCTGGTGGAGGAGCAGCACACCCCAGAGTCCTGCTTCATCGAGGCCGCCATCCAGGAGCTCAAGGTGAGACCCACACAGAGGTGCGGACGGGACACCCTGGCGGAGCGGCCTATCAGCTGCCTCCTCTCCACAGGTCAGAGGAGCAGGCCCAGCTGGAGCTGGGAAAGGAAGGAGGCGCACCTCTTGGTTTCTGGAGCTTTTGCTCTGAAAGCAGCAAGTTAGGATGGTTAATTTTGTTGTGACTTGTGACTATGAAGTTACTAAGGTTGGCTCTGGCAAAGTGAGGTTTTTGTTTCCTGGGACACCGTTTAGACTTCCTTTGTTGTTGTTTGGGAGAGAGTGTGGATTAAGGATTAGGACCAGCCCGGCAGGTCTAGTAACGCCTGCTGAGACTGGAGGAGCAGTCGGAACCCATAGGCAGGAAGGAGTCTGTCAAGCAAGAATGCAGAATTCTTGAATTGTGACCAAGACCCAGCTGTGGATTGTGGCCCCCCCAAAGTTGGCGCAGTGAGCACGGGCTCAGTGTGCTAGGCAGGGTTCTCTAGAACAGGGGTGCTCACATTGTTTCGACATGCAAGCTACTTATAAAAGGATCAAGTCAAAGTGATCTACCAACCACAAAAATGCAAAACGTGCTTTTATTTGGGTGGGGGAGGGCATCACTGCTCTCCGGTGGTGGGAGTAGGAGGCCCAGCCCCACTGCTGGAATTGAACCTCCGTCCCAGTGGGCCGCAGTCCCGCGCACAACCACTGCGCCACCGGGGCTCAGCCCCAAAACGTGCATTTTTATTTATTTATTACATTTATTCACCAATACATTGAGAATCCTTTATATATGCAATGTATTTTTATGGGACTGAGCCCTGGTGGTAGCCTAGTGGTTGTGTGCTGAACTGCGGCCCACAGGGTTGGCGGTTCAAATCCAGCAGCAGCTCTCCAGGAGCAAGGCTGGGCTTCCTACTCCCACCAGGGCAATGATGCCACACACACAAAAAAACACCCCAAAACCAAAACAAAGCAAAAAACCATGTATTTTTATGTACCTGACATAAGCGAATGAATTCATATTGTACAACAACACAATGAACTGTGTGTACATTTTTGATCGTTACCTGAGTTGACTCTGATGACATCACACTGAATGGAATGAGTCTGGACAGTAGCTGCTGACAGCCAGCCTCAAGCACACTTCCAAATGCTCATCAGTCCTGGTGGAACGGTGCTTGGACATAATGATCTTTTCGTGGGAAAAGGCTGACTCACGTAAATACGTAGAGTCGAGAGAAAAGAGGTTCCGGACGGACCAGGCCAGAGATGGTGGAAAGGAGGCTGGGACCCAGGCCCCCAGCCTGGTGCAGGTGCGCTCAGTGCCGGGGAGTTGGGCTGGGAGGACCTGCTGGCACCGCCAGCTCCGGGGATCCAGTGATTCTGAAGAGGAGCCTGAGCAACCCAGAGGAAAAGCCCCGTTTGCTTTTCCGGGCCTGTGACCCTGATGGAGGTGAAGAAATCCTTTCGGTGGGCATTTTAATTTCCATAAGAAAGGTGCAAGCGTACCGAGGAGAGGAATACTGTGGAAGCAGCATGCTTGCACTGTCCTGGAGCCCAGTGATCCAGAGCAGACTATTTTGTACAAAACTATGTACAGTTGGAACGCCCCTCACTTGCCTGCAAAGCGGATCTTGTCTCATTTGGCGTAAAGCACTGCATGTTGCTCAGTAGAGTTGTGCACGCGAGGCCGGCTTCAGCAAGCACTCTGACGGGCTACGCCCCGTCCCTGGGAGCGAGCACCACCTGGACAGAGTGCAGAGCATCGTGGAACCCGTGGGCGCAAAGTGAACGCCTGGAGCACAACAGCGCATGGGTGGGGCTAGGTTTCAGCAGCAGACGGCATCCTCTTTGGAGAGCAGCTCCAGTCCCTCCAGGGACATCCCTGCTGCAGGCACACGTTTGGACTCCGTTGGCATCCACGGCAGGAGGCCTGACCAACTCCTCCGCCATCCCTTTCCCATTTCCCCCTGGGTCGGCGTTTGCCAGAGCGTCTGAGGACTCAAAAGCTCACCCTGCTCAGAAAAGCAAGTCCACAGTGCAGGGAGCCCTGGAGACCCCAGGGAGGGTGACAGTGAACGCAGCGCCACACACTTCCTGTGGGGGAGCTTCACGTGGGATCGCCTCCTTCTTCCCAAGGAGAGCAAGGGGCCGCTCGGACACGCCCAGCTCCGGGGTGCTGCCCGTCCTCCAGAATGTGTGCGCGCTCAGATGAGCCCTCCCTGGGTGGGGAGCGGGCCTGATGCGCACGAGAAGGACGGCAGGCCTGGAGCAGAAGGGGCTGGGCCACCATGGAAGAGCAACTTGTCTGCTCCTGTTGGGAAAGATCCTTTCTAGAAACACGGGGCAGATGGAAAGAACCTCCTCATGGACTGCATCGGAGAGCGACCGTGTCAGCTGCAAGAGCACTTAGGGAGCAGGAGCGCTCGACTGGTGGGCGTGCCGCCAGACCGCCGGGTTCGTGTGACTCTGGAGAAAGACTTTCAAAGGGAGAACGAGAGTGCTCACGGTGTACACTACAAATGTTTATTACCAGTAGGACACCAAAGGCTTAATTCAAGCAGCTTTCTAGGACGGCCAGTGGCAAGTGTCTAATGTCCTTGGAAGGATCCACCCTACGTGAACCGACCTCAGCGCTTTACCGCTCTTGTTATGGTGAGCCCAGTGTGGTGTGCTCACAGGCCATGCCATTGGGCCACACGTTATTTTTGGCAGCCTCCTTTTTCACTCTTCCAATTAAAACTGTGTGTATATCCTTACGTGTCATTTAAATGCTTTAAATATCGAAGGACTCCGATTTCTGTTCATTAGTTTATTCTGCATGTGTTTTGATTGGAGTACCCTTTAAAAATTATTCTATAAAGTCCTTTATGATTTTATGCATATGTAAACGAATACTTATGGTATTTGATATCTTTGTTTTTTGTGTGATTGTTCTTAAGAAATGGGGTATAGGCTGAGTCCCGGTGGTGGAGTGGTTGTGTGCGGGACTGTGGCCCACTGGGATGGAGGCTGAAATCCAGCACCTACTGGGCCTCCTACTCCCATCACCAGAGGGCAGTGATGGCCCCCCCCCAAAAAAAAAACAAAAAAAAAGAAATTGGGTTCTTGAGACAGGTAACCTTCAAGCCTGGGTTCCACTTTGCATTTTGTATCCTTTGTCTCTGATTGATAGATGATTAGATGAGATGTTTGGCAGGTGTACAGCCAGTTAGACTCATTTGTCCCGTCCCATTGTGGCAGTTGATGGGAAAGTGAACATTGGCACTGGACCCTTCCCTCCCTGTTAGGGTGATGGGATGCAAAGAGCAGACGTGGTCCTGGTCATCTGTTGCTGTTACTCAAGGCTGTGGAAGAAAGCCTCCCCTGTTGTGTGCTAGGACAGGTGTGTTCCCAGTGAAATGACGAGGCTCTGAGCACATGAATCAAGGTGGCGCGGTGTTCTCGGGCTAACAAGTTTCTCAAAGCATAACTGTGTAATTAGAAAGCAAATGCATGTGTTCTGGAAACTAAATAAGCAGAGCCGAATAATGCAGTCGAGGAGTAGCACGTTTTCTCACCGTCGGGCGCTTTCCCTCTGCCAGTCAGTTCCAGAACTGGTCACGTGCTCTGAACTTGAGTTCCATGTCGGCTTGTAGTGTCAAATTGATCTCCCATTCCGTATGAAAGTGACATGTTTTTGTCTTTTTACTTGGTCCACTCATTTTAATACCCTTTATTACATTGAAGAGAAAAAAAATGAAGGTCTGAAAATTGGAAATAACTTAGCTTGTCAGTTTTTCTGCACTTAGCACAGTTGTTTATGCATATATTTGACACCTATGATTATATCTGATTGGCTGCACTCTATATCATTTAAGTGACGGGATTGATGATAGGCTTATGTCTTTTTTTAATGCCATGCAGTCTAGCCACACTACATTTGTGATTGACTAGTAGCTCACAATCGACATCGTGAGCATTCCTGCTCTAGAGAAACACCAGGACAGCTTTGATTTTATGTATGTATGTATGTATGTATGTATGTATGGAGAGGCTTATATAGGGAGAAGGAATATAATAGCTAATTAGTCCACATAGCAGTACAGAAGGCTCAGTTCAACCCACTTGCATGGAACAGTTAATATGCTGGAAGTTCTTCAACTCACATGTGGGCTGCCAGGTCCAAAGCCAAAGAAGCAGACAGTTGAGTCTTCCCTCTGGCAAGGTAGGCAGAACTTGCCCACAGGCAGGAGGGCGAGTCAGCAAAGTAGGCCAGAGGGATATCGAACTCAAGCAGTGCAAGGTGACTGAATCCACCAGCCTCAAGCTCAAGCTTCGGATGCACCAGCAGCATGGCGAAGCAGGTCTCCAAGGAGCCTCTAGCCCTAGCAACACGATCCATGGACTGGCTTGGCCCACAGGTGGTGTAGCACACAGGTCAAGGCAGAGAACTAGCTAAAGCAGTAGCATGCTGGTCCAGTCACCAGAGAGCAGGCTTTGCAGAGACGTTTATCTCTCTGCCCTCCAATCAAACTGCATCCGGTTTAATCCCAGACATTCCGATTGGCACAATAAACCTATCATATCCAGTAATTTCCTCTGAAGCTGGGGAGGCTGCTGCTTCTCTAGAACCCTCATTGCTTGTGTGATGCCAGGGCCTGTCCTAAGCATTATATAAGGCGGCTCCAAAAAGTTCAATGGAATTGAAAGCTACTGGAATTTTCCCACAAACTCTTTGAAACCTGCATGTACTTTCGTTTATCATATTTAAGTTGCCTATTTTATTGAGGTATACATCATTGTCTCTTTGGGCTGAAACAGTAGAGTCTGGCGAGATTTAAGACTCCTATGAAGTGAAGCGGTGCCTGAGTTCCTTCCTCTCTGACACTCAGAGAAATCACTGTTGGGTAGGCGCCTGTGTGTACTTTGTTCTTTTCACTCTACAAGATACAAGAAAAGTTACAGAGCCATAGGTCTGTCCAGGTAGGGGTGGGGGGCTAAGCAGGGGCCAGCCAGACTTCTGCCTCCTATGCTGAGACACTCCGAGCAAAGTGTGTCATACCAATGGGTCTAATTAATATAAAAATTGTGCTTCTCTTTCAAAAGGTCATTTTAAGTCTTTGTCTTTCAAATCCAAGTGCTTAGGGAAACCCAACTTACTGTTCCTCTCTCTGGTGACGTTAGACACGGGAGGAGGCGCTGTCAGGATTGGCCGACGGCAGAGGAGACGTCACTGGTGCGGTGGCTGCCCTGGAACAACTGGTGCTGGTGGCCCCCTTGGCGAAGGAGTCTGTTTTCCCACCCCGGGAGGTGAGTGCTTCTCAGAGTCCAGCGGCCACCATGCCCCTCCCCACACTGCTATGGAGCAGAAGGCTCTGTGGCGAGGCTGGAACTTCCATGGAAGTTGAGGGCCTCCCAGTATTTCCCATCTGTTTTATCGTCCCTTCTTGGGGCACGCCAGGTCAGCATCTGGGACAGCTGAGGTCAGGATCTGGGACATCCAGAGAGCCTGGCTTCTGGGCCAGCTCTTGCTACGTTGCTTCTTAAGTGCAGGACGCTTGCTTTCTGTTAACTTTTTTTTTTTTTTTTGCTTTCTGTTAACTTAAGCATTTGTTCCACCAGGGTGTTTTGGAGTATTTGTCTGCTTTCGATGAAGAGACCACAGCAGTTTGTTCTCTGGACTCAGCTCGTCTGTCTGCTCTCCCTCTGGTGGAGGAAGAGGAAGCGGCCTCTGCTCTGGAGCCTGAGGGATGGCCGGAGGCCTGTGCTGACCCAGAGCTAGCAGATGACAGTCTCGGGGAAGGGACCAATTATTCTGAGTCTGGCCAGCAGGAACCCATCACCCAGCCAGTCTCCGCACACCTGAGCAGCTCTCCCTGTTACTACTTTTACCAAGGTGAGGGGACCCCAAGGCCAGGGAGAGGAGGGCTGGGTGTTTGTGGAGAGAGGACCTGGGTCTTCAGCAGGCCTTGCTTAGAGGAGGGATGCTGTCCTAAGTGCCAGCTGAGGCTGTTGTGTGACTGAACCGCTTGTCTCCAGCGGAGGACGGGCAGCACATGTTCCTGCATCCCGTGAACGTGCGCTGCCTGGTGCGGGAATACGGCAGCCTGGAGCAGAGTCCTGAGAAGATCTCGGCGACCGTGGTGGAGATCGACGGGCACTCCATGTCAGAGGTAATCGCCTGCAAGGGCCAACCTCGTCAAGCCGGTCAAAGGCCAGTCTTCAGCTGGTGTATGTTCTTGTGAATTTTTACCGGAACGTTCTCCTGGGCAGTTCAGTCGGTTACCTCTGAGCTCTGCTTCCCAGCATCATTTCTTGTCTTTTGGGAGCTTCATTCTGGGGGGGATTTACTTAGGAGAAATGTCCCCACAGATGCTGTGCTCTCTATTGTAATCATTGTAGAACTGGAAGCTAGGTTATGCAGACTCAAATCAGTAGTTTAGCAAATACCTACAGATTGTCTAATGTGAACAAGGGGGTAGGTACCCCAGAAAACATTTTCATAGTACACATTTCCCCCGCTAGGTGAGAATCAAGCCACTTGGTCTGAGTTAATGCACCCAGGGGCATCGCCTGGGAAGGTTCTCCCTGGTCATGGTGAATTTTTTCATGAAAGCAGTTTCTCTTGAGCCTGATTTTTAAAAAATTTTTTGATGACCGATTTAAGAGAATAGCATGAAATTTTGTCTCCTCCTTGGGGAAAAATGCCACAGAAACTGTTATGATGTTGAACACAGCTTACAAAGCGCAATGGGAAAAATTCAAGTGTATGAATGGTTTTCTTGTTGCAAAAAAGGTGAAATATCGATTGATGACAAACCTCATCAGTACATCTGTTAACTTCCCAAACAGAAGAAAATGTCCATAAAATTTGGGCACTCGTGCTCAAGATTGACAGGAGTTATCTGGACTATCTTATCTTAGAGCTTGGTCCAGTGAATTTTGACAAGAGATTTAGGAATGCCCCTGCAAAATTTGTGCCTTGGGTTCTGACTGACCACAAAAAAGTGCGTCCCGCAGAAACATGCAGTGCTTCGAAGGAACAACTTCACAGCAACCCAGACTTTTCAGCCAAGGTCATTCATTACTGGAAACACAGTGCTATTCTTCCTACCCCAAAGTCAACATCAGTTAAGCAAGAGGAAGATGCCCTCATCACCTTGTCCACCAAAAAACTTGTCAAGTGAAATCAAAGATCAGGATGATGCTTACTTATTCTTTTTTGATACCAGGCGAATAGTGCATTTGGAGTTTGTTCCAGGTCACTGTTAATCAAGCTTTCTATTTAGAGGTTCTGAAAAGATTATGTGACAAAAGAGGCCTGGACTTGTGGCAGGTGGGCACTGTTTTTTTTTTTTTTTTTTTTTTTTGGGGGGGGTGGTCATCACTGCCCCCGGTGGTGGGAGTAGGAGGCCCAGCCTTGTTCCTGGAGAGCGCTGCTGGATTTGAACCTCCAACCCAGTGGGCTGCAGTCCTGCGCACAACCACTACACCACTGGGGCTCAGCCCGGGGGACTGGTTTTGTCACCACAACAGTGCTCACACAACCATCCCTAGGCCAGTTTTTGGCAAAAAAATGGCATGCCCCTCTTGCCCACATACTTTACTCCTCCCCTGACCTTGTCTGTGCCATGTCAGCCCTCCTAACAGATGACTTTGAAAAATGGTCCCAAGAATGGAATCGTAGATTATTAAGTATAGTGGAGAGTACTTTGAAGATGATAAGGTTGTTTTGTTTTAAAAAAAAAAAAAAAAAGCTTTGGGGGGAGGTGGAATTCCTTCTCCCCCCCCTCCCCCCCCATACACCCCATCATATAGATGGGAGTCAAATAACTGATGGAGAATTTTCCAAGTTTTGTGAAGATGCCTCGTGAATTTTAGCTTTGGAGAGCATCCCAATAGCAATCACAGATTTGTTGATAAGTCTCAAAATTGTGAAGTTCTTTGAATAATGTGACTTTTCTTTTATTTTTTGGGCATCACTGCCCTCAGGTGGTGGGAGTAAGAGGCCCAGTCTTTGCTCCGTGGAGCTGGAATTGAACCTCCATCCCAGTGGGCCGCAGTCCCGCGCACAACCACTACGCCACCGGGGCTCAGCCCAATAATGTGACTTTTCAATCAAAACATATTGTAAATTAATAGGCGGTTCAATTTTCTGTTAGAGCGTACGCTTCGCTCACTCGGGAACTTGGCTTATCTTCTTCCCCAGTTAGCATGAGTCCTGTGTGTTCGTGCGCCCCATACATTTTGCCAACAATTACCCGTCCTCAGCTGGGACCCCAGAAAACCAGAAACACCTTGTTCATTAGTTCGAGTCACTCTGACCAGACTCAATTCCCTGGTTGGCAGTACAACCCCAAAGTCTGGCTTGCGCGGCTCGTCGTGTCTTGAAAGCTACTCCACCCTTGCTGTGGATCTCTGCAAAGTGGAGCTCACGGGAGCCGGCCGGGAGGGATGCCGGCCGTGGAGAGCTCTGCGCCCGGTGTGGCCTGCTCTCAGTTTGGGCGGCCCCTTTCCCCCCTAGGATGTTCGCCAGCGCCATCGGTATCTCTCTCACTTGCCGCTCACCTGTGAGTTCAGCATCTGCGAACTGGCGCTGCAGCCTCCGCTCGTCTCTAAGGAGACCCTGGAGCTGTTCTCAGGTGAGCAGAGGCTAACCCCCCTGGAGCTGTTCTCAGGTGAGCAGAGGCTAACCCGGGCTTATGTCTCTGGTGGGCTTCAGGGATGCCTGTGGCTAGACCCTGAGGTGGGCCCTGTATTACCTGTCTCACCTTTTGCCTGGCCTGCCCACTCTGCACGTTGCCCGGGCCCCTCCCCTCACAATCTGACAAATCCGCAGACGACATCGAGAAGCGGAAGCGGCAGCGCCAGAAGAAGGCTCGGGAGGAGCGCCGGCGAGAGCGCAGGATCGAGATGGAGGAGAACAAGAAGCAGGGCAAGTGTAAGTTCGGCGAGGCTCTCCCGACTCGGCTCTCGGCTCCACCTCTTGCTGCCTTTAGCTCCAGATGGGAGTCATGGGAAGGCTCCTTCAGAAGCTTGTTGCCACTGTTCAATACGTTAGTCCGGCTCCAGTGCAAGGACTGGAGACCACGTTAAATTGCTCCTGCGTGTGCCGGCAGCTGGCCTGTTTTGAGGAAGGAGTGGAGATGAGTGGAGAACTTGGGGTGGGCTGGCTGCCCCAAGAGTGTGCGAGTGGGTGGAAACGCACTTCTGTGCCCAGATTCTCCTCACCTGGCGTGCCACACAAACATCGGTCAGCCCAGGAGGCAGGAGAGCGTGAGGGATGAGGTCTCCACCACAGAACCCACACTGCACCTCACGGGAGGCCGAGGGGGAAGCATTAGTGATTGGGCTCTACAGTATAAAGTGCCATGCTTTTTTTCTAAGCGTTCTAGAATTGTACTCAGACTGGACTCAGGGCATTCCTTGGGATCCAGCACAGGGAAGCTATTGTGCACTGGTTAATGCACTTGGAGAAAGTAATTTTCAGAATCAAGATTTTGTTCCTGTGGTTTTAACTTTATATTGTAGAAATAGGCAGACACAAGTAGAACTGGAGAATTGATCCTCAGGCTTCTTCCTCACTTTCAATTCTGAAACTTGAGAACAAGATTTTAATGTGAAAACCGACATCGGGCTGAGCCCTGGTGGCCTAAGTGGTTGAATGCGAAACTGTGGCCCGCGGGCTTGGCGGTTCAAGTCCAGCGGCGGCTCGGTAGCGCCCACGACCACCAGAGGCAGTGATGCCCACTCAAAAACAAACAAAGAAAACTGACATCAAAGCTGTTACAAGTTTGGTTTTTCAGACTTCTCTGCATCCTACCCTGGTCTAGCATACCTCTTAGCCTGAACTGGCCGAGGATCTCAGAGGAACTCTTGTCAGTGGACCAACCCGATCTTCTGTTTCCTATGCAGACCCAGAAGTCCACATTCCCCTAGAGAATCTACAGCAGTTTCCTGCCTTCAGTTCCTACAGTAACTCCTCCACTCCAGCTTTGGGTCCCACCAGCAGCGAGGACCCCGGGTCACTCTCACTTTCTTCTCTTAGCAGAAGTCCCGGATCCTGTTCAGGTGAGTCAATGGGAGAAGTCAAGCCATCAGCCACAGCTCTTAAGCAACGCCTTGGTGTCTAAACTCACAGCTTTAGCCTGGTGTGGTCTTCAGACGAATAACCTGATAGTTTTATTCTTGAGGGTACATCACATCGTTAGCATTTGATTCACTTCTCCGATTGGCTGCTGTATGCCCTGCTTGCCACCCCCAACCCCCCAGAAGGGTTAAGCCTAGCTCTAACCTAGCACTTTCCAGTGACCCAGTTGTTTTATTTCCACTTGTTACCTTTGAGACCTCTGTATGTCTCCCAGCATCACAAACAACTTGAAGACAGCCCGAGAAACTGGCTAGCAGGTTCATGGTTAAATTTGAGTTTTTGTGTCATGAAAGATGTCACATCCATTGGAGGATAAAATACAGTACTTTTTGAACTAAGGGAAAGACTTTCAAGGTAAAAGGAAGCTTTAGATCAAGACAAAGCTGATATCATTTGTGGGTGAAGAAACCTCCAAAAGTTAAGGATTTCAGAGTGGGTTGATGTGGGACAGGCACAGTAGAAGTGGGAGCCCCCTCCCCCCACTAGTGCACAGGAAGAGCAGGCACCGGAGATAGTTCAAAGGAGCATGGGGCTTTCGACTTGTTTCCATGGAGAAAGGCTGGTGTGAAAGTT
Source organism: Nesogale talazaci (assembly GCA_004026705.1). Taxonomy (NCBI): domain Eukaryota; kingdom Metazoa; phylum Chordata; class Mammalia; order Afrosoricida; family Tenrecidae; genus Nesogale; species Nesogale talazaci. The sequence continues at coordinate 19,656 of PVJH01028813.1, forward strand.
CCTGGCTTTAATTTTGCTACTCTCCTTTTTTATCTTCATCAGTCTGGGAGATACTGTTAGGTTGTTAAAAGTTTCTTTCTCTGCTGGACTTTAGCCTGATGTTCATGAATGAGCTTCTCTGAAATTTGAGGGGTGGGCTTCCCTGTGTAATTGGATGATCCCATGAGTAACAGTCTAAGCTGCCCTGGCTGGTGTGGGAAGGGCCAGCTGGGAGGAGAGGGGCCCGGCCTTCCTCTCCTGGCAGGGAGCAGGGCAGTGAGTAGACAGATGGGGCTGAGTGTTCACCCGCCGCCAGGTCAGGAGGTTGCATCTTCATCTTGGCAGTGATGGTTCAATGCTCGAGGGATACGCTCCGGGTCAGAGAACTCTGCTGGCTGGAGCGCAGAAGCTGAGCTTTCCTGGGACTTGTCCATTCTGATAGACCCACGCTGTGACTAAGTGTTAGAGCCTCCAGAGCCAGCCTATGGGGACAGGGCTTTTCTTACTGTGGAGAAAAGATCCCACCATGACTTGGGGGGGGTGGGGCGGGGGGTGGACCTGGGGGATAGTCTGGACTCCGAGGTGCCACAGGACCGTTAGCCTTATTTCTGTGATCACTGTAGCAGGCCGCCACCTTGGCCTTCTCAGAAGACAGCAGAGCTGAAGGTTGGGTCAAGGTTGATTTGGGGTGGGAGCAGGGAGTTATCTAGGCCTGACCCAGAGTTCCTATCTAATGTGAAGAGGTTACTAGTTCTTTGGAACTTACATAATTAGGTCTCTGATTCCCTTTCAGACTTCCTGCTGACCCCTCTGTCACCCACTGCCAGTCAGGGCAGCCCCTCCCTCTGCGTTGGGAGTCTGGAGGAAGACTCTCCCTTCCCTTCTTTTGCCCAGGTAAATCTTCCGCTTCTCAGCAGCCCAGGCCGGTAAGAGGAGCACTGTTGGGTTTTCTGGACCCTGACCCAAAAGTGGTTCCCAGCGTCCCAAGACAGGGCACGATCTGAGTCATCTGGTGACGGGTTGGAGGGGGTTCCCAGGCAATTGAAGTGAGAGACAGCAGAGCCAGCTGAGGGCAGACGGGGCTTCTGTTGGGTGTTCTTGTGAGGAGAGCAGCCCTAGACTGACCCAGCCAAGAGATCGGGGGAGCCAGGGAGGGGGTCAGATGCCTCTTGTTGACTAAATCCTTGGCCATATGTGTGTGTATGTCTCTGTGTGTTTCTCTCTCTCTCGGTGTTTTAACTGGTGTAGGATCTCTGACCTGTTAACTGCTAGGGAACCATGGGGAAGGCGCGACGGCTGTGGTTCTCTCCCAGCTAGCCATGCCTGAGGTGACTGAGAACAACCCGGGGCATGCAGATAGCTGCAGAAGAAGGTGTTAGCTTGCCAAGAGCCCACCCGGAATCATTAGCTTCAACAATTCTGGAGAGCAGTTCATGTGGCTTCTTCACATAGAAATGGTAGTTCACAGGGAAAATTAAACAGGAACTGAACCTTGTAGGGAGGGTCCTACAGTTGAGAATAAAGATGGGCAGTGAAATCTATGATAGCCTGTACCTCTCAGAGATGGAAAACACAAATGTTATTTCCTTCTACATTGAGCAGTATACATGGAATCCAGGGATGGGAATGGGAGTAGCGGACCCAGAAGCGGGGAGGGGAAGGTGGAGAGAGAAGGGGAGGGAGGAGGAACCGATAGAAATGATCAGCACATAACCATACGCACCCCTTACACAGGATGAACTTAAGAAATGGAGGACAGTGGGAGGAGACAGTGCTGCTGCTATGACAACAATTATAATTTATCAAAGAGACATGAGGGTGGGACGGAAGAGTGGGGAAAAAGAGCTGATCGCAAGGGCTCAATAAAAAGTAAATGTCAGGCTGAGCCCCGGTGGCGTAGTGGTTGTGCGCGGGACTGCGGCCCACTGGGGTGGAGGTTTAATTCCAGCAGTGGCTCCACAGGAGCAAAGGCTGAGCCTTCTACTCCCACCACCAGAGGGCAGTGATACTCCCCCCCCCCCCCAAAAAAAAAAAAAAAGTAAATGTCTAGAAATTGATGGCAACATGTACAAATATGCTTGATGTAATTGATGTATGACTTGTTATGAGTTCCCAATTTAATTAAAACAAAAAAATGAGCAGTAGAAGTGATCAGACAACAGCATGTGAATCTGCCCACAGGCTTCAAGGGAAGGGAACCATCATCTTAACAGCAGGGGAGTCAGCTCACACAAAGGTGTCAGATAACTGGGAATTTCAGGGAACAATATCTAACTTCCACACCAAATACTGGTAAATAGTTTGCTTAATATTTTGGAGTATATAATTGTGGAAAAGCCCTGTCTTTATCCCACAGTCCTCCGCTAACCCATTCTCCCCTACCCCCATTTTCTGTGTTCTTAATCTGAAAGTCTAGCCAAAACAACGTGTCGTTGAATTTAGTTACCAGGATTTATTAACAGTTTGTCTTATGTCCCCCACTTGGGGGCTGGTGCCCTTTATTTTTAAGCATCCAGACCAGCTTTATGGATTATTTTATTATTTGAATTGTCCGATGTACCAGCCCCCACAATTGAGTGGGTCCAAGGTTGTGTAATTGAGGGGTGAAATTTAAGAGCCACCAGACAATATCAGGCATGCAAGTGTTCACCTCCAGGACTTCAGGAGCCAGGTCCATGGAGAGAGAATAGATTTCCAACCAAGGCTTACATACACTCTGGGAACTTGCAAGCCCCTTAGTTACAGGCAACCATCTACGTAACTGGAAGGGGCTGTGCAATAGGCATACACGTAACACGAGGAGGAGGAGGAGGAGGAGCTAGCGTCGTGCACACAATAGGAAGGGGAGGTGCTAGGGTTATACACGTGTCAAGATGGGCGGATCCTAGATTCAAGATGGCAGCCTAATAGCCTTGGGCCTCCTTGAGTTGGTTTGACCTTGTCTCAGGGCTCCTTCAGGGAATCAGTCCCCTATCCTTATCAGCAAGGAGTGGGCCATACTTAGGGTAGGACAGACAATATAGTCTGATTGCTCCACATCATCGGTTCTCAACCTGTGGGTCTTTACTCTTTTTTTGGGGGAGGCATCACTGCTCTCCGGTGGTGGGAGTAGGAGGCCCAGCCCCACTGCTGGAATTGAACCTCCGTCCCAGTGGGCCGCAGTCCCGCGCACAGCCACTACGCCATCGGGGCTCAGCCAGGGTCTTTACTCTTTTGGGGGTCGAATGACCCTTTCACAGGGGTCATCCAGTTTATAGCAGTAACAAATTTACAGTGATGAAGTAGCAACAAAAATATTGTTTTGGGGGGACATCACTGCCCTCTGGTGGGAGTAGGAGGCCCAGCCTTGCTGCTGGATTTAAACCGCCAACCCAGTGGGCCGCAGTTCCGCTCTCAACCACTACGCCACCGGGGCTGAGCCCAAAAGTAATTTTAAGGTTGGGGGTTCACCACAACATGAGGAACTGTATTAAAGGGTCTCGGCATGAGAAAGGTGGAGAACCACTGCTCTAGCTGGCTGATGCCCTCAGGGACCTTTAAGCAGCTGACCTCCAAGTGTACAGACATTGACCATGTATTTATTTGCAAGCAGCATATAACATGGGTAAGACAACCAGGGGGAAAACTTGATCCCACAGTCTGTTTCCTCTTGACTGGGTTTGGTTAGGCCTTTTTGGTGAGGAAACATTTTTCATTTGCATTTGGCTTGATTTGGAGGCAGGTAATTTGGACCCCCACTCCAGGGCGCAGGGAAATCACAGTGTACATGACAGAGCATTGGAGAGCATCAGTGTTTGCCCACCCAGACTGCCTTCAGAGTGCCTGGACTTGGTGGGGCTGGTATCCATACTTTCAGGAGTAAAGACCTCCCTGCTTTTTGGTGTCTCCGGGCATGCTTGCAGAGGGGACTCACCGTGGCCCTCAACCATGATAAAGCTGGCCTGGGCCAAGTGGCAGAGCGGTGGTGCTGCTGCTGCTGAACTTGGAATGGGAAGGAACCTCTAAGACTGGCTTGGATTTTGTGGCTGTAATGATGCAAGTCTAGTCCCCAGTGGTTTGTTCAAATTAAAGGCATGAGTTTACTCCAGTAAGTTGAGGTTTCTGGGGGTCCAGAAGAGGGTACAAGCAGAATAGGAGTGAGTTGCCTGAGACTCATACTCAGGAACTCCATGTTGCCCGGTCGTAAGTCCTAAGAAACAAGGCAACAGTGGTTTTCTAATATGTGGACTTCACTGCCCATTCCACTGGTCAGGGCAGAGGGGACGGACCTAAGCAGTGTGTCTGATGGTCTTATCTCAGGTGGTAGTGGGTTCTCTCCAAGACAGGAGTCTGGAAAAGCAGCAGAAACACTTAACTTCCTTTGCCCTCTTTCCCACTCTGGTAGATGCTGCGGGTCGGAAAAGCAAAAGCAGATGCCTGGCCCAAGACTGCTCCAAAGAAAAGTGAGACTGCTCTCTGGTGATGGGGGAGGGAGGTGGTGGTCTGCAGAGTGGGTCTCAGGATCTGACAACAGCATCTTTCAGATGAGAACAGCCTCGTGCCTCCTACCCCTGGGGACAGTGATGGAGAGAGTGACAACTCGGACCGGGTCCCTGTGCCCAGTTTCCAGAATTCCTTTAGCCAGGCCATGGAAGCAGCCTTCTTGAAACTGGACACAGCAGCTACTGCCGACCCCCTTTCGGGTAAGATCTGCCAGCTGCCCCATAGGCTCCCACCTCTGCCGGGAACTAGTAGGCACCTTCCCCTCAGAACCTGCATTTCAGTGGCTCATGGGAACAAAGGCTGGCCATTGTGACATGTGAAGCTTGGGTGACATTCCCAGAGCAAGTTCCTTCTCTTCATAGACAACAGAAACGGGTGGTTAATGGACAGGAGTGTTGTCTGGGTTAGAGCCCACCTCCGCCCAGGGCATTTAGGAAAACAGTTAATGTTGAGTGGTGCATCCTGTGGGCTCAGCATGTGCCAGTTTCACAGTCCCACCCACCTTAGGGGCTGCCAAGGCTGTCGGAGTCAGCCAGTGGATTTGAACCACCGACCTTTAGATTTCTGGCTAAGCCTGGCCACTACCTCCAGGGCTCACCGGAGATGCTGGGTGTTTGAACCCAGGGAGCCCGCCCCTCTAAGCTGCTACCTGTGAGAGGGCTTCCCACTCTAAGCTAAAGACCTTTCTGTGTTCCCATGTAGAAGAGAGAGGAGGAAAGAAAAGAAAGAAGCAGAAACAGAAGCTCCTGTTCAGCACCTCGGTCGTTCACACCAAGTGACACTACTGGCCCACGCCGCCTTCTCCATCGGGTTCTCCCTTTTCCCTGCTTTGTTTTGCTGCTGTAATTTTTAAGTATTTGAGTTTGAACAGATTAGCTCTAAGGGGGGTGGGGGGGTTTCCACATGAGGGGGAACCAAGCCAATTTTAAATACAGTGTATTTTCCAGCTTCCCATCTTTACACCAAAATAAAGTATTGACACGCACAAGAGATTTCTTCCTGCCAAGGATTTTAGTTTGTTGCTAGGTTAGACTTTTTTGACCCAGTTTCTTTGCTTTTCTGGCCTCACTCGGGATACAGCCAGGTCCCTGCAGCAGCCCAGAAGAGCACGTGGGATACCAGGGTGGACACTGTGGTGTTACCACTGTCCATTTATCCTTTAAAAACTGCGTGAAATCTTTCCTACCTCTTCAGTTCTGTCTTTTGGGTTGGGAATAAAGTGGACTTAGGACACCTATCTTGAACTGCAGCTTTTTGGACACATGGCCAGGCTGTGGAGCTAGACACACACACACACACACACACCCTGCCCTTTAAGCCAGCTTCCAGGGGTGGGCTGCCCTCAGCCCGTGCCTGAGTAGATATGGTGTCACTGATGAAGCACCCTGGGCCTGCCAGCTTCAAGCAGCCTTGGGACAGTGGCCTGAGTTCTAGGCGGTCCTTGGAGGCAGAGCGCTGGCTCCAGGGCAGCAGGTTGCCCACCACCTCCCAGCCCTCCAGAGCCACCATTTGCATCCCCTGGTTTGAGTTAAATTTGAGGGACATGAATTGTTTTGCTGCATAATAAAGTGATCTTTAGATGTACTAGAATGTGAAGGTAAAGAGTTGTAATAAATCACCTGCACGAGTAACGTGGGCTTTTTTGGTTTCTTTTTTAAGTTCCATACAGTCAGTCAGTTGTTGCCAAGACTGGCACGGTGCCACTGGGATCCCTGGTTCCTGGTCCAGGCCCAAGATGCTACCTCGCCATTTCAGAGGGTGAGGCTCCAGAGAGCCCCCAGGACCAAGATGCACCTAAAGGCGACCCATCTAGAAATATCAGTAGTTAACCAGCCAACCAAACTTGGTGTCACATGCCCCCAATTCCTGTCCAATGAGTGTGGACTTTTCCTTCAGATGGCAGGCAGGTGGGATGCCACAGGGACAGGCCAGAACTGCAGAAAAAAAGCCACAAGTGGGCTGCTTAACTGGCCTGGCTCTAGAGGAAAAAGATCAGTCGGGACCAGGTTTGTTTTTTCTCAGAAAAATACAAATACTTTTACTTTAAATGACCTGCTTTGCTTAGGACCCACCCGAGAGACTTTGGAAGTGAAAAACAATTGTCCACACTTCATCGGATAGCAAGCAGGCCACTTTCCCATGTGTGCAGGTATGCTCAACACATTGGATATTGGGGGGATTGGGTGTGCAGGGAACAACGGATACAAAATGCTTCAGAAGTCAGACCTCCTCTCAGATCATTCGGTACAACTTTGCCTACAACGGCAGGCCTTCTTTTCAGAGAAGGGCCGAGGCCAGCCTGGCTGGCAAGGGTGACTTTGGTTTGTTTCCAGTTGTGGAGCCTAGTGCTGGGAGGCACCGGCTCACTCAGGGGCCATCGCAGGCTCCTCGCTGCCACTGTCAGAAAGCTCGTCGTCGTCTGGCTCCTCCAACAAACAGCTTCGTGCAAAGGATTTCTGGATGGCTTCCCGCTCTCCTGGAACATGAAGGAGGCCCAGGGATGAAAACCATCTCTCGGGGCACCCTATCCTAGAGGGGGGAAAGGAGGTCAATAGGCCCAGGCTAGCCTTGCTTACCTTTGTCACTGCAGTTCTGCAGCAGGACCAGCAGCTGTCTCCTGTTGTACTGAATCAGGAACTTCTGGCATGTTCTAATTGTCCCTGGCACAGGAAAAGACTCATTAAATTACAAAGACTCCACCCCAAAACCCACCTCTTCCTGGCTCGGG
>PVJH01028814.1:0-26834 GCA_004026705.1 Nesogale talazaci
GTTCTGAGCTGGAACTCTTTACAGGAGTAGAGACTGGTAGTTTCAAACTGTGGACTTCCCAGTGCAAGGCCGTGCACAGCCACCACACACCACCAAGAGTGCATTTTGAGGAGGGGATGGGATGGAGTCTGATCCATAATCAAGGACGATGACTTGAGTAATGTTTTACACAATGGGACTTGAAAGAGATGTGAAAATACACTTTAGAATATATAATATTAAAAAAAATTGAAAAATATTTTTGCATTGGAGAGATGTTTTAAAGTGTTCGTGACTGCTGATCCTTTGAGCTAACATGGTACATGAAACTGATTTTGGACATTTCAAAACTAGAGTGGTAACCAAGGTAAATGCATTCTCAGAAACATTCATCTCAATAAAACTTTTCTCTGTGTCTGAACATCTGTTAACTCGTTGGCTTGGAAAGGAACAGCCGATGCCAGCAGGGTGGTTCTTATGCTGTTGTAGCGAAGGCTTTCCTCTTGGAGGACAGAAGGAAGTATCGCCAATGGGGGAATGTTTTAAAAAGCGATTCTTGAATTATGCAAGCAAAGGATATACTCTATTAGCAGTACGAGCTGAGAAACAAAACGGAGGGCTTCATATGTTTCCTTTAAATCTTGCCCAAAGGAAGACTTTAAAACCCATAATACTAAAAACGCAAAAGCAGAGACAACCACCAAGTAGCTCTCATACTCTTGGCTTGGCACTAATCAAGGAGAGATTACTTTTTCTTCTGATGGCGTGAAGATTTGGCTTTTAACACGAACCACCAGTCTGCAGTCCTGGCAGTTTGCACAGTGATGGAAAGAAAGAGCGATGTTGAGTTCACCCACTGGCTCTTCTGACTGGTTTCCTTTCCTCATCCACGGGCAGAGCAAATCTGGGAGGGCGAGCAGCATGGCAGGTTTGTGCTCGCAAGCTCAAAGTGATCAGGTGAGGGTGGAAAGTGAATGGACTCAGTTAATGACCATGGGCACTCTGGAACTCTCTTAGGGTCACACAGCTAGCCCGGCCATCAAATAGCATGACTCCACCACATTCCTTTCTTCTGTTTCATCTTTCTTTTGAAGCACTAGTAACTGATGCTTTCTGGCTGCACTAGATCACAAATGGACCTCTTCTGATCCCACGTTAACTGTGCTTCTTCCCTCTGGTTCGCAATGTGAACGAAGTATCTAACTCTCTCTATCCATCTCCACAGAGTCTGAAATCCCACAGAGTTGATTCCTAAGAGAGTTAATCAGTGGAAAGGGTCGAGCATAAATCCTCCTTAGCTTTCATTGATGATATCCAAGTACAAACCATAATTGCTAGGCTGTTCCTGCCACTTGTGGTCAGTATAATGTTTTATGTTACTGGCACTATTTTGCTAATATCAGAATACATGATTCTGAAGTCATCCTCTCTTCCTGTCTTAGTCCCACCCCATTTGTAGAGATCCAAAAATCTTCTTTGATCGACCTACAATAAATACCTAGAATCACATCATTGTTCATCACCCTATTTAAATCTCAACCCAGCTGACAAAAAAACTTTGTTATATCTGAACTCAGACATGTCTTCTCTGTGTTCAAAATCTTCCAACATGCCTCGTTTCACTCCCAAAATGTTCCTGCTTTGTCTTGTATCATATTATTACAACTGACTCCATGACACAACTCAGTCACTTTGTCAAACTGCCCCTGCCCTAAGGGTTCCTTCGTATGCTCTGCACATGTAGGGTCTTGAAGGTTTTGATTTCGGGGTCCTTTCTGGCTGGAGCAGTTGCATACAAGGGTCCCTCCCTTGCCTTCTCTCTTATTTCAGGTCATTCCTGACTCCTTCATCCATATCTTGCTTTATTTTCCATCATAGGGCACTTTGACGTCTACCACACTATACATTTTCCTTATTTGTGTCTTTCTCTACTAGAAGGCAAACACCGTGAGGACAGAGAATCTGAGAATTTTGTAAGTTAGCCAGTGTCTAGAAAAGTACTTGACAGAGTAGGGTGTCATCACTGAATGAATGAATGGATGAATGCAAGCATGGGATTCAGTGAAGCGAGGAGCTCAGTTAAACTGTAATAGTCAGGGTTCTCCAGAGAAGCAGCAGGAGAGTTGGCTGTTGTTGTTATTGGAGTTAGTTCTACCAAGCTTTAAACTTAAATCTGATTCACAGCTGCCTCAAGTGTGCAGAGAACCGCCCCACTAGATTTTCAGAAGCAGAAAGCCAGGCTTGTCTTCTGAGGCACCTGGGGCTGGGGGTTGGCGGGGAGGCGACACTGGAGCTACCAGATTTGGGCTCACCGTGAAGCACATAACTATTTGCACATTCAGAGATTTCAAGTTTCTGTTTGCATATTTTTTCAAGTGTGCTAAAAAAAATCTCAATGAAATTGATTTTAGTTTTGGTTGTTGTTGTTTTCTAATCATTTTATTGGGGGGGCTCTTATAATCCGTATGTCAATTGTATCAAGCATATTAGTACACATGTCGCCATCATGATTTTCTAGATAATTACTTTCTACTGATTCCTTGATGTCAGCTCCTCTTTCTACCCTACCTCCACCCCCTTGGTGACCCCTTATTATTTTCACATCTTGCGCTGACTGCGGTCTCCCTTCCCCCATGGTTTCTGTTGTTCGTTCCCTCTGGGGTGGGATGTGCATGGCTGAACTTGAGTTCCATGAGTCTAAATCACTCAGTGCACACTCCTGACGATGAAACTCTGTGCAAGAAACTAGTGTTTGAAGATGACAACACGGGCTTTCACCTTAACTGCAAGGATCATTGTCAAAGCCTGCCAAAACTGTTTCCAAGTTCCTGAGTGCTACAGATGCAATCTTAAGGTATTCCAGGAAGACCCTCAAAGAGCTGCCCTTACGTAGTGATGGCAATCATGGGCTCACACATAAAAATGACCGTGAGGGTGGCAAAGGGGCAGTCAGTTTATCATCCTCCTGTACACGGGATTGCTAGAAATTGGAACAGAACACCAACTTATGAATTTGCAAATAAATGTCCTGTTCAAAATGGTAATGGGAGTAACGCTTCCAGGAGGTTAAGGAGAGGAAGTGGGGAGGGGAACGGAGAGCGACAATGGCAAAATAATATTTTTTGATGGGGGCTTATAAATAACAATAATAACAATATATAAAGAATGTGCAGGGGTAGTTGGATGGGAAAGAGAGGGACTAGAGAGGAGCTGATACCAAAGGGCTCAAAAAGAAAATAAGGCTTTGAAAGTGTTGATGTTAACATTTATATATGTCCACTTAATATAATGGGTGTATGGATTGTTATAAGCTATGTCAGAGTCACCAATAAAATTATTTATTAATTAAAAAAATTACTGAGCAGTCTGGTGATAGAAATGGGAAGATAAGAGTCAAGAGGTGGCTTAGAATCAAATGAATGTCCCTCAGTACCATTGCCTTTGATGGTGATTCTGACTGCTGATCTCACAGGATGCTTTATCAAACCAGGTTTGCCCAGGTTGTTTGGACGCTGTGCAAGCACAATGCAGCACTACCATGGAGTCCAGTCATTTTTCCCAGACTCGTTCCCATCCAGTCCTTGTTTTGTTGTTCTCGCCCCCAATCATCAAGCCTTAAGAGCAGCCATAATAACACAAATGTTAAATACTCCCTCAGGGAGTAATGACCTGCTGGTTGTTTTCTGGAATTTCTTTCCTTCAGGTCCAAACCTGAGTAGTTGGAAGACTGGGTAGTTGGTGTGGATGATGTGCTAGGGAAATCTTACCACGGGCCCTGTTTTCCCAGTGGAGATAGGGCCCTGTTCATGGCTGTAAAATGAATAGACTGGAAAGAAATGAGGCACAGGATCCATTTGTGCACTGTGAATTCTGTCACTCTATGCTAGCAACCTCCTCTTAGTGTACTCCCAACTAAGTGGGTCTACACTTGCAGCAACATTATTCTGCAAAATCTGTCTACCTGGAATCACAACCTTAGTAACTGAGTAAAAGCCCCACACAGTTCATCAGTTGTCCACATTTCTGTTAAGACTTGCACATATGGCCATTTTGGGCAAAGGGAAGGATTGGACAAGTGGTGTCATTTTTTTTCCTGCTTAAAATGACCTAAAGGACTAGGGTAAACCTAAAACTCCATTGTTCTGAGTATTTACTAGATGCCAGGCAATCCTCTAGGCCCCCCCTATCACACAAATGCCTGGGTTGGGGTGAGAGTACAATCAGGGAAGAACTGAGGCGATGAGGATGGCAGACGCAGTGCCATCAAGGGGATGAGAATTTGCGCGGTGTTTTGTGTTTCGACAGAAACCTACTTACATACTCTTGTAGTAGCCAAGTTTTGCAGCACATTTTAATGCAGTTTTTGTAGCAAAATTAGGTGTCTTGGTTGATATTTGTGTTGGCTTATATTTGTGGATATATGGTATTATTTATTATCAAAGTATTCCTGAAGTGAGAAATAACAACAACAATAGCCTATTTTCTAAGGCTAGTTTATCCATATCAATATACGTGCAAGGTGCAAAGTCTATACAGATTGACTTTTTGAATCTTCTAATATGCTCTGGTCTGAGCTGTGGTTTTACCCATGATGACCATGCTTTACAGCATGTGGATTTGTTACTTTAGCACATGTTGTTGCTGTTGTCAGCTGCAAGTTTGTTTTGTTTTTGTAACTAGCCTTTCATTGGCTGTTTTGAGGTCAGTGGGGAGACATTGTGAACAATTTGCACACAATTCTAAATACACACACCCCAATCCTAAAACAGCATGCTGATACACTTTTTAAAGCACAGTGGCTTAACAGCTTTAAATTTGGAAGTCTGAAAAAAATTTGGTGGGGAATACCAGAAAAGACTTTTATTTTTATTTTTATTTTTAAAGATCATTTTATTGGGGGCATTTACAATATTGGAAACAGTTTTTAAAAGCGAGTCTCAGATACCATCATCTTCAATAGTTGATAAGCTGTCACTTCTTACAGCCCACTCATTCACACTTAAATGCACACACACTGCACACTCAAATGTGCACACTCAAACCCCTTCAGAGCACATAACAAAACTATCAGGCAACTTGGACGACCCTATTCAAAGGTGTTAAGGAATGCACTCAGTTCTGACAAGAAAACCATGATGACAGAATGATTTTCAGCCACAACTCTATTTTAAAACAGCAGCAACAATAACAACATGGAAGCAAATGTTAAATGTTCAAGTCATACAAATCCAGGAGAGTGACCCTAACTTGCTGTGAAGTATGTTGTGTATAGGGATACAAAAACTTCCTCCCATCCCATGGAATATTATGTTCACACCCAAAATAGTCACATCTTCCCACAATTCAACATCCCACTATTTTCTGGCTGTACCAAAGAAACAAAACAAACTGATTTTGTCAAATTTTCTGGTGTGTTATCTACAATATTGTGGCAATTAATATTTGTGAACCTATATGCATGACTCCTTTGAGAAAAAGAAGCAATTAAGGAGAAAATGTCTGCTCTGTTACTTATAATGCTATAAGTTAGAATGTTGTAATGGAATGCAGATTTTACCAAACAGAGTTGTCGGAATTATTCAGAAATTCTAAGAAATATTTTATCTAAGCAATTTGCAACTACAATTTTCAGTGGCTATATTCTGACTAAAATTGGTACTACATTGATGCATTTGAACTATGGTGCTAACACAAAATATAGACAGGACCATGGACTGTCAAAAGAACGGATTTCTGGGGGAAGTAGTACAGCCAGAATACTCCTTCAGGGTAAGGAGGGTGAGACTTTGTCTGCTGTACTTTAGAGGTGTTCTGTTATCAGGAGGGGTCAGGTCCCGGAGACCGGCAACATGCTTGGTACAGTGGAGGGGCAGAGAAATAGAGGAAGGCCCTTGACAAGTAGAGGGGACAGAGCAGCTGTACTCCTATGCTCAAGCACGAGCACCGCTGTGAAAATGCTGCGGGACCCGGTGGCGCTGAGTCTGCTTCTCCCCGGGTCGTGATGAGGCAGTGCTTAACAACAATGAGGAGGAAGAGGATAAGGAGGAAGAGGATTCTAACGTGCCTGGTGCAGGAAGGGTTTCATCGATGGGGACCCAGCAATCTACCACACTGGGTGATGGCAACTTTGTCATTCTCTGAGTGTGGCCTCTGAGATGTCTAACGGGCATGGCATTTTGAGAGAAATACAATGATCGTAGCAGTAATCACCCAAAGAGTGTGGAACAGGAAAGAGTCGGCGTCACTGTGCCAGAACGTCATCAGAGACAGGTGGGCAGAGTCCCCTCCCTCTGTGGGATTCTTAGGCTTTGAGCATTAGCCTACAGAAAATGGCCAGATTCAAAAAGATGTTTCAGAAGGGGAGTGGCAAGAGCTAAGCTGCATTTGAGAAATTTCACCTGGTGTCAATTGTAGGGTACAGATGCTGATTCTGCATGGATGAGCATTTTGTTTGCTTGTTTTTATTTCGTTCTCAACTCACTATCATTGGGTCCTCCACAACCACCGTAAGGCAGAGAAGTTCCAATGTCCCTGCAGCCCAGGAGGTCTTGACTCAAAGCTACCCCACACCTGGAGTGAGCTGGCGCTCCGAGCTGAACAAGCTGTAGTCATGAGAATCGACAAAACGATTTAAAACTTAAAAAGTATTAACCACAGGCCTTTCCTCTGCCTTATGTTTGCTTCTTCCTATTTAGCACTGTGTCCTTAACATCCCTGCTTAAAAATACACCTGCTTTTGCTTGTCACAAGATTAATAGGATTTCTTTAGATGCTATGAAAACAAAAACAAGAAGAAATTTCCAAAGGCAACCACTGAGAAACAAACAAAAACCCTGGAGATCTACTTGGACATCATAGAACTATAACTTTGGAAGAATCTTGGTGAATAAGCTATATTCAAATGAACACATCTTGGGTTTAATTTTAACTCTGTACTGATAGACCGAAATTAGAAGAGAAATGTGATTATAAACACAGGGAGCATTAATCAAGAATGCAGCCATTTCTTTAAAAAAAATTTTTTTTGGGGGGGATCACTGCCTTCTGTTGGAGGCCCAGCCTTGTTCCTGGAGAGCTGCTGCTAGATTTGAACTGCCAATCCAGTGGGCCGCAGTCCTGCACAAAACCACTAGGCCACCGGGGCTCAGCCTTCTTTAAAATTTTATATATGGCTTAATATTATGAACCTATCACTTCAGAGCTATAAGAATTTGTAATTCATCAAAGTTTTCAAAGCACGTCGACATACATTATACCATTTAGTCAATGGAATAATATTTGATGTTGGTGTGAGAAATATTATCATCATCCATTCTACAGATGAGAAGAGTCGCAGAAAGACTGATTTGTCGTAAGTCAAAGTCAGTAATTTGTTGGCGAAATCAGCACAACAATTTAGATGTCCTCAATATAAAGTCTACGTTGTTTATATCCCATCACATTGCCTGCCAGAGGGGAATAATCTTTTATTCCTCTATTCATACATTCATTCCTCACACTTTTATTAGTACCTATTAGTATAAAGCACTTGGCTGGATACTGTGAAATTTATGAAGCTTATAAATCAGTCTCCCTGTAAAGGCACCAGCAAGGGAAGTAAGAGGCACAGTAGTAGTTGAGAACACAGTGGAAAATCGTGCATAATAAGATAGTTATAGAAAGAAATTTGAAAGACCTTCATTGAAATAACGTCTCTGGCTAAGTAATCATGGACAGCTGTATGGGGAGGGTAGAATGTTCGCTGAGTCCTAATGAGTAATTGACATTTGAACAGAGCGAGAGGGATGAATATCAAGCAGCAGAAACAGTTTGAGTAAGGGAAGGCAGGCAGTCAATGTGAGGTATATTTGCATAAGGGTGGCTCATCAATTGCGGGAGTTTACTGTTTGAGGTAAGTAGGGGAATATAGGACGCAAAGATTGATTTGAAGAGTGGGGTAAGGTAGTTATAATCCTCCGAGGAAGTAGAATGTGGTGATGAAAACACCGAGGTTTTGTTGAAGTCACATAAGTTTAGGTTCAAATAGATGTTCCATCTCTTAGAAGCTGTGAGACCAGGAGAAGCTTACATAATTTCCCTAATGCAGCCATATATCATCCACAAAATGAAGACATTCGTTAAGTATTTCATAAATATTTTCCCAAAAAATAAAACATATTTTACTTTCAGAGTGAACATAAAGATCAGGTGGCAGGATGTCTGAAAAGTCAACCACACCACATTCATCTTCCTCCTCGCAGGCAGTGAGTGGGGAACCAACTTGGGAGTTTGTTTGCCAAGGGTGGGAAAGGAAGAGTCATGCTTTGGTGTAGCAAATGTATTGGATGCATTAGAAAAGGAAGGAAGTGGTTTGATATAGGAAACCTCTTTGCAACAGAGCACCTGAGAATATTAATATTTAGACGGATAAAATATCCAGGAAGAAAACACAAGCATAAAAAGATGAAATTGAAGTTCATTCTAGAACAGGGCTGGAAGAAAAAATTTTAATGATAGTGGAATTTGAAATAAAGGAAAGTTTCAGAGTGAGCTCATATTAGAAGCAGAGATGCCAAGGCCTTTGCTTCTGCCATCTTTGATTGGGTGTGTGTGTCGGGGGTGGGGGGTGAAGCATTTGGATGAAATAAGATGTTCTCTGCACTCCACACCTGTGTCAATTTCCAACTGCCAGAACAGCTATTCAGGAAGCTCACAGAATTACCCTGAATAAGGAATTCACTGGACAGCATGTTTTTTAAAAAGACTTACTGTATAGATGTGAGTGTGAGCCAACCCGAATATCAGCCGAGGAACCTAATTTTACCACAAGAGCTGCAATAAAAATATGCTGGAAAACTCAGGCTTATACACAAGCATATATGGTATTTAGAGACAAAGACTTTGAATGCAAGGGAATGCCAGTCGCTTACTTGTTCGTGACTCTACTGTTAGAAAAAAACATAGGGCCAAATAGGAAAAGGGAGTTGAATATCCTTGACAATCGTGGCATTCTTTTTGAAAAGAAAAGAGGTTGGAAGGCATTCTTTCCACTTATTATATTCATTTTCCAAAGACAACACAAGACACTGAAGAACCCTCCTCTTTCTCCCAGACTCCTAATCCGAACATTTAACTTTTTATAAATATTGATGTTTTAACCAACTATTTAGGAATGCATTGAATGGACTCAGTAGCAGATATGTATTGAGAATACCACTTAAAACTAGAACTTGGGGAAAAGAAGCAGTGCAAGTGATTCTTGAGGTTTAGAATACAAGTTGAGGAGAACTGTACGCGAAGGGTGGGGGGAGTGGGCTGGTGTGTGTGTGTGTGGGGGGGGGCTGCTCATTTAATCACAAGACAGTACTCAGCTACTCAATGCCAGATTGATGGTTACAACTGCTCACAGTTGCCAGGCCTGGTGGTCTACTCCCAAAAGATCAGTCAGTGACACTCAGTTCTACTCTGAACCACACTCAAGTCACTGTGAGTTAGAACTGAGTCTGCAGTAATTTGTTTCTGTTCCCCTTAGCTTTTTGACTCCGCCTGGGAGTAAGGCTGAAAACATTTAGTTACTTTTCAGAATTTCCAACATGTGGAATATTGTCAATTGAGAATTTGCTATCTTAAAATAATATTTGGAAAATTATTGGGAGACTTTGCTCCTGGTCCTTTGTGGTGTACAAGGGAGGCTTTGGTGATCTTGTCTTCCTGGACCTAGTCAGACCTCTAAACAGCCCATGCACCTGACAGTGCACAGTGTGACTGCAGTAGTTGGAGATGAACAACCAGTCAGCAGAGAGGCCAGAGCTGAAACCAAACCCTTAGCCAAGAGATCATTATCTGGCAAAATCCCACTATGCCTTTCGACCATGATGACTTACATCTTCACCGTAACTTTAAGCTTCTCAATGTATTCATTTCCACTTCAACTCTGGTCTCCACAGTTCTCTATATCCATTGCTCTAAGTTGACAGAATTCTGCTCAAAGTCCCTAAAACCTTCCAGTGAATCTTTTAGAAGACTATCACCAATATAATCCCCTAGAGCCCCCAAAATTTGCCTAGGTATTCCTTCTACTTTCTTGTAACCAATTTCTAACTATCTCAGTCACTCTCTCAACTTGGCACTGATCCTATACTCATATCCCAATTACCCCAAAGCCTGAGCATGGATGTGTATCCTCTTAGTTCCTCACTGACTTGACTAATTAGTTCCATGTAATTTGGGGTCCTATCTCTTTTTAGATGAGCTCTAGAAGTTTAGTGGTTATGCCGTGGGTTGCTAGCTGCAAGGTCAGCAATGTGAATTTGCCAGCTCCTCCTCCAGAGAAATTAGGGGCTCTCTACCCCTGTAAAAAGTTCCGGTCACTGATGGTGCCTGACTAAGAAAACATATAGCATCTGGGATCTTAAAGGCTTGAAAGTAAACAAGCGGCCATCCAGCTCAGAAGCAACAAAGCCCACAAAGAATAAGCACACCAACTTGTGAAACCAAGAGATGCCAAAGGGATCAATTATCAGGTTTCAAGAATAAGAATAACACTATATGCTCACTTTCCTGATATAATCCCTGATAGCAAATATGTGCATAAGCAAATGTAGTGAAGAAAGCGGATGGTGCCCAGCTATCAAAAGATGTGCGTCTGGGCTCTTCAAAGCTTGAAGGTAAACAAGCGGCCATCTAGCTAAGAAGCAAGTCCACATGGAAGAAGAACACCAGTTTGAGCGACCACGAGGTGTCAAAGGGATCCGGTATCAAGCATCAAAGACCTAAAAATTATATCATTATAAATGAGAGGGAGTTCAGATTGGGGACCCAAAGCCAATCAATAAGGGAAGAGACATTTGCTTACAGAGGGGTTGCAGCAAGGAAATGAGCCAGTCTAGGTACAGTGTAGTAGCAATGAAATGTGTGCATTTTTCCTCTGGTTCTCAAATGCTTCCTCCCATTCACTATCATGATCTCAATTCTACCAGACAGATTCAGCTAGACCAGGGGATGTATACTGGAGTCAGAAACATGGGGAATTTAGGATAGATGATCCCTTGAGACTAGTGGGGGAGTGGTGACACGGAGGGTGGAGGAATGGTGGAGTAGAAAGGGGGAACTAATTTCAGGGATCTACATGCGACCTCCTCTCTGGGGTGCAGATAGCAGAGGTGGTTGGGAGAGGTGACACACTGGACAGTGTACAATATGAAGAGGTAATAACAATTTGCAAATTATTAGGAGTTCATGGGGAAGGATAAGGGGGGCAAATATGGGGAGTTGAAATTAAAAAAAACAATAGAGGAAAGTGGGAAAGAGGAGCTTATGCTGGGGGCTCAAGTAGAAAATGTGTGGAAATGAATGTGGCAACATGTGTACAAGTATGCTTAATATGAATGATGTATTGAATGTTATAAGAGCTGTAAGAGCCCCCAATAAAATTTATATTTAAAAAAAAGTTTTGGTCACTCTTAGTTTCTCCCCCATCCTGCATGTGGTTGTGCTCCAGCTGAAAGTCTTATAAGACTTTCAGGATCAATAAATTCCTGGACAAGAAACAGAAGCAGAATCAGCTAATCCCTGATGAAAACTGGTAATAAGAGCAGGTTCAACTCCAAGAGAGACACTGGAGAAGAACAAAAGTGGGCCTGTACGGAGCCCCCTGGTGGATGGCACACACGGCCACATCTGCCCAGGCTCACTAGTGGCCTGTTATCTTGAATTGCACTGAGACTTTACCATCTGAAAAATGGAACTTCTATTGGCAAATAATCTGATTTCTTGCTAGATTTTAATGCTTCCTCATCAAGCTTAACAATAAATAATGAAAGGCTGTTGGTTTGAAAGAAAAAAAAATTACAGTCTTGGAAAAATCACAGGAGCAATTCTACCTCTCCCGTAGGATCTTGATAAGTTAGCTTTGACTCATGATAGTGATTATTTTGCAGGTTTATCTCCCTTTCGATATTTTGAGAATGAGCATGGCAACAAATGTATTCAATGTACTGGATGGATGGATGGATTGTGATAAGAGTTGTACGAGCCTCTAGCAAAATGAAATTTTTTAAAAAAGAAAAGAATAAAAGAGAACCAAAATAAATATCTTGTTTTATTTCTTGGTGTTGCTTGTGAATACAAATAAATGAAGTCCTCAGAACTTCAAACTCAAAAAACCCCTACAAAACCCCCCAAAAACAAAAGCCACAACCCTTGTGATTTTTCACAACAGACGAAGTTGCTGTTGTCAGACACCATCTAGTGACCCAGAGTGACCCTATGCACAAGAGCTGGAAACACGGGTCGTGAGCTGTCCTCACAATTGTTGCAGAATCCATAGTGTGCCTCCCTCTGCGTGGGGACTTGCCCTTCTTCCTTGCCCTGCTACTTTAGCAAACATGAAGCTCTGGTCTCACTAGTCTTCCATATTCATATCCCTTACTTATGCCTAAGCCTACTGTGCTCGGAGTCCTGGTGGTGTCCTGGGTGTGCATTGAACTGCTAACCAGAAGGTCAGCAGTTCAAAACCACCAGCTGCTTCTTGGGAGAAAGAAGCGTTTTTTCTGCTCCCATAAGGAGTTAATCTCAGAAACCCACAGGGGCAATTCTACCCTGTTCTATGAGTCACAACCAATACGATGACAGTGAATTTCTTTGAGACATTTAAGGGAGTTGCAGCACTTAATCCATTGTCTTCTTCAGTACTATTTTTCATAATCTTAATGATGTTAATAGACACAGAAAATGTTACCCTACTCCAGTCTTGTTAGCACCTTGCCAGCCTCATTTCCAAATTCTTCATCTTTCACCATAGTAGCTACTCCTTAATAATTCATAGAAACTGCTCTACTTAAAAATCTTATCCCAAGCAGACAATGCCCCAACTATCAGCACCTATCGTCTTAGTGTTCTCGCTTCAACACCATCCAGCCAACTGATGCATTGATCATGACACTTTGATCATAGACCCCCCCATAAGCTTTTTCTTTTCCTTGCCAACTTGAGAGTCCATGATCCACTGCTCTATTCATCTGGCAAAGATCCCGATCTCATTAAACCCACCTCTTCAACTGTGCTGCTTCTGCACACAAACACCTGAGCACGGTGGGAGCAAAATAAACCGCACGATGACTGGTATGTTTCAATTTATGACCTCAAATCTCAAGTGGGCTCTCTCAGTTCTGGCCTGTATTTTTATTGCATTTTCCCACTCAATTCACTTTCCTGCTTGTCTACACGAATATTTCATATCTATCTTTCTCTTTAAACCACATTCTTAGTGAATGACTTCATTTATGATTTCACTTAGAAAGGAGGAGATTTCAGAAGAAAAGGGCCTCATAGTCTCATAACCCAAACTCCCAACCTATTTGCATTTGTACTTTCCCTCCTTTAATTTAAAAATGAATAAACTGGTAAAGAATAACTGGGGCAGTTTTTACATGGACTAAAGCAGGAGTTACATTCTTTAAATAAAACAAAATCATATTGACCAAGGACAGACCAAGACCAGTAGAATATGATAAATACATAAGAGAATGTTTTGAAACTGATTGTGATAGCAATTGTATGATACTGTTTGATGTTATTGAAATATACTATGTGTACTAGCTCCCCAAAAAAATGGTTCTGGGGCTGAGCCCCAGTGGCGTAGTGGTTGTGCGCGGGACTGCGGCCCACTGGGACGGAGCTTCAGTTCCAGCAGTGGGGCTGGGCCTCCTACTCCCACCACCGGAGAGCAGTGATGCCCCCCCCCCCAAAAAAAAATGGTTCTGAAAAAAAGACATTGCAGTGCAGTTGAAAAAATTGCCTTTTAAATAAACAAAGCGAATCAAATGAATATATACATGGAAAAACTAACATTGAACTCTGCCTCAAAATACTGTAAAAATTAATTTAAGAATCATAAAATGAGAAAGCAGGTGAATTGTTAAAAGAATATTCAGATGAGTATACATATCTGAAAAGATACTCAATTTAGTTATCAGGTAAATACACCTTTAAGTCATAATGCTTTACTAGAGCAAAACCAACAGAATAAATTAAAAGCCAAAAAAAAAAAAAGTGTTGACAAAGATGCGAAGCAAATAGCCCCTGTATTTGTTGCAAGTGAGAGTTCCAATGGGAAGAATCACTTTTAGAGAACCGTAAGAAAAAATCTTCAAAAACTGGACCTCAACATTCCAATCATCCATCCATGCCTCTCCTACACAGCTGACTGAGGAAAGCAAAGAGCGTAGACAAGTGTGTTCACAGCAGCACATAACAGCTCAACACTGCACATGCTACAAAAACTCATCGATTGTAGAGGGATACATTGATTACGATATGGTCACTAATGAGAATGGCGTATCATGACTACAGGTAACAATTACATGTACATGAAAACACTTTACAAACATCATGTGGGGAGAAACACTAATTCATTTACATAAAATGGGCAGATGCTAGCAAAGAGGCCAAGACAGACTTCTGGTTTATTATAATGTGGTTTCTTGGGTTTTTTCCTCTAGTTCTTTGGAGTTTTGAGTTATCCATCTATTCCTGATGCATTTTGTAACCTGTGTGCTACTCCTTGTGATAGCTACATAATCTGGTGTCAATTTGAGACTTGAGAGGATTAAGACTGAAGGGGTGGAGTCCAGTCTGTCAACTGGATTATAGCCAATGATTCCTCTGTGCGCTCATGGCCTTCCCCTAAGAATTCTTGGAATTCATCCTTGGAATATAGTCAGTCTCTGTCTCTATCTCTGTCTCTGTCTCTCTGTGTCTCTCTCTCTCCCTCCGCTCCCTCCTTCCTTATTCCCTTGGAGACTCTACTGACAATGCGCACTTCCTGAATGATGCTTTACTAACAAGACTCCCTGGAAGATGCTTGACTGACGAGATGCAAGGCAATATGCTGACAGACCTTGTACCCCAGTAGAAGTCATGTAGAGACCCCTGCCAGAGCTGAGATGCTGGATTTTTGTGTGTTGTTATTGTTGTTTTGGGGCATCATTGTCCTCTGGTGTGGGAGTAGGAGGCCCAGCCTTACTGCTGGATTTGAACTTCCAACCCAGTGGGCCTCAGTCCCACACACAACCACTACGCCACCAGGGCTCAGCCCCAGTGCTGAAATGCTTACAACACCATGAGACCCAAAAGACTTTGCTCCCACTGGCCTGTGATCACCCTGCATTTGGCATCATTGCATGTGTGAGTCTGAAGAGGACTTTATAGATTGGTATCAGATACATGGGCTAACATCGGACTTGTGGACTTGATCTGCGCTGGGATATTGTCTCAATATTCTACTGCTCTTGTATATAAAGTCTACCTGGGCTAACACACCCTCTCGTTACTCTCACTGATACAACCCTGTTCCAAATCTTTTACTTCATCTCTCATTGGAACTCTGATCCCTCTGCCTTCATGCTGGCTTTCCTAAGTTCTATTCTTTGCACAGAAATAAAATTAATCTTTAAGATATGCAAATTAAACATACCTCACTCTGGCTTTTGGTCACATTTAGAGTACATTCTAAAGTTTTACTCTTGGCTCATGTCACATGTCCATGTGAACTTGTTTCCAAGCATACTCTTACTTTACTCAACCGCTGTTCTTCTTGCAATAAATCTCCTTGTAATTGAATACTTTTGATTCCGCCAAGCTTGTTGCTGTATTAGACCTTTGCACTTATTTTCCCTTCTACATAGAATGCTGTCTCCCCAAGTTTTCACTGAGATTCTCCTGTACTTGTCATGTGTCATCATACCACTCGATCAAAAGTACCAACATCAGTCCAATATGATCTCTCCCTTCCCACTTACCCTACATTTTAAAAATTTGTAACATTATCTTTACCTGAAATCAGACTGGTAATTTGGTGCACATCTTTTTGTTCCCTCCCAGAAGATCTGGGAAGGAAGAGTTTCTGTCTAGCTCACCTGTATTCTCCCTTGCCACAAAAGGGTTCATATTAATTTGGAACTCAGATCCCCCGCTCCTTGCCCCCACAGTGAATGACTCACAGAATTCAACTATGCTAAGATAAGACCTTTTCAGCACCTTGATTATCAAGATTAAGCTACCATCATACATTTTCCATGAGTAAAACTGCTTGCAGGGAAATCACTGGGCCCATGATCTTATGATGCCTGCTTCAAAACAAAATAAGATTTTCAAACATCAGGATTATAACCCATGTACATTATAACCTTCTACATTTTGTTAAAGTTATCATCATGATACTTCAAGGAGAAACAAATGATCAACGCACTAGTGAAAAATAAAATTATTGTCAAAACTACAATTTCAGTGTGTCAATGTGAATAGGCATCAGAAGTTCAAAAACAAACAATCAAATTGACATGAAGATGCCTAACTAACGTGGAGACTCAAACCCACGTGTAAGATAATGGGACAGTTCCTCACAGAAGGGCCACACGGAAGGGATGATCTACCCAGGGTGCAGTAGAGCACTGATGAACCAATCACATTACTATCCTCTAGTTCTTTAATCTCTCCTTCCCTTACTATGATGGTCTTAGTTTACCTCATTAATCTCATATGTTCATTTACATAAGTAAGATCGTTTGACTGCTCTTACATATAAAGCTTTTTCCTATACACAAGTGAGTCTCTGTCAGTGAAATCCAATAGAGATAAACCCGTCAGAAACAGTAATGAGGTGATGATTCCTAAGGGTCCAAGGGAAAGGGGTGGGAGACAGCAGTGATGACTATGTAACCCCACTCAAGGGGAAAAAATAACAGAATTGTAGGTGAACAGATACACTGGATAGTGTAAGATAGGAGAGCAAAAAAAAAAAAACATAATAATAAGGGTTCATGGAAGGGGGAGTGAGGTAGGGGATAAAAGGGGACCAGATATCACAGAGTTCAAGAAAGAAAAAAATGTTTTGAAACTGATCATGGTAGCAATTATACAATTATGCTTGATTTTATAGAATTGAGGATTGTTATAATGACTGTAAGAGCTCCCAATAAAATGATTGTATAAATTTTTTAAAAGAATTTCCAAAACCAAACAAAAAAGAGACTACCAGTCTTTCTGTTTTGAAGTCTGCTTTGTAAAAGTCACATCTAAATTTTGTAAAAGTTCTCATTTTCTTTATGAGTTTACTTTTCAGAAGAAAAGTCATAATTTCTCCACGTTTCTTTGAAATAAAATTGTAAAAACACTTGCAGATGAGAAAATGACTTCTAATAAGTTAAACTCAGGTACCCACTTTTGCAATAAATGTTTCAAACCACCACGCTGACTACAAATGGCCACAGTTTTGCTTCTCAAAATCCAGTGTACAGAAGAACCCTTGCATTCCTACCCTGCCTACTATCTGTTGCCAACTTTGTAAGATAGGCAAAAAGTCACTTCAGCTTCAATTATTTAAAGTTTCTTCACATTTCGAATAACTTTTCCCCTCTTCACACAGTTCAGCCCACTTAGGGTTTCATTACTTCCTTTTTTAGTTTATAGAATCCAGAGAGCACAGACATTGTACTGTGCTTCCCCCAGGAAGAACACCAATGACCATGAACTCCTGGATCTACAGCACTGACATTCAGCCCCAAATTAGGGTCCATCACCATTTTCTGTAAATCTAAAGGGAAAAACTGCAAGGGAAAGCATCGTTAATTCATAAGATTCATATAGAATTTTAAACCAAATTACAGTAGCTATTGGAACTTTGGACCTACAAAACAGTTGCACAACATGTTGCACTGAATAGCATATTTTAATAGGGAAAGTTGTCTGTTTATTAATGTCTGATGACATTAAAACTACAAGAGGGTTCAATTATTTTCAACTTAGTTTCTACTTTGTTTAATCAAGTAGACATGAAACCTAGATTGTTTATCAGTGAAATATGTTTCAGAACTAAATGTTCTTGTTTGTTGAAAAGCTTTAAACATGCATTATTGTGGAAGTCATATACTTCAGTGACATGTTTCCCAAGTAATGTTGATGATACACATAAATTTAATTCTACAAATCACTGAAGAGGTTGGATGAGTTCTCATTACACATTTATTTTAAGAGCAGTTTCTCTATTTCATAAGAGCAGTTCTGATTAGACATGAAGAATCTGACCTCCAGGTGACCAGGTGGATTTATTTTCCATTCCACAATCTGCTCTTTTATGAATATCAAATGTCCTAAACTTTCGTATGGAACAAATAACCTTCAGAATGATTCAGAGGGCTTCTTTTATTCTTTCTCTCTTAGTAGATGGAAGGATTGCTTTTTGTTTTGTTTTTCCCTTTTTGGCAATGATATTAAATTGACGCAGTTTGCTATGAAATGGAAATCATGTTGCAAGCAAAAGTCCCTGCAAGACTGAGATTCCAACAACATACTCTTTATTTTTCCAACGAATCCTGGCTACTTTTACGAGGTCCAATTCCAAGAACAACTTCACTCAAGCAAGGGTTCTTTGCACTGAAATCACCGGACTCAGAGCTGAAAACCAACGGCTTCTCTTCTGGTTCAGGGGAGCCATAGCTCAAGCCCAAATGCCGTAATGCTGTTTTGCACCAGTGGCCGAATTTGGACATCTGAACTAGTCACCATAGTCAATATTCTTAATAGATTATGTAAAATTCAGAAGGTGTGTGAGCACTTCAACTATAACGTTTAGCAAAATGATCATAATACTCAGAACACTAAAGCATCCCCATAATAACTTTGTGAGTTCATTAGAAAAGTTCCAGACATGTGAGAAGCAGCTGAAGTTCAGTTTCTGGTAAGCAACGATTTCCAAGTTTCTTGTATTTTGAACATTGCCCTGATATGCAAATATGCCCTTTATTGGTGTATTATTCATGTGTCCTAATGTTCCCACAAGAAGTTCCCCATGAAAGATCCAAACAGAGTCTGACCAATGTGTGTCACATTTGACAAAACCTCCCATCTGCATCCTAGGCTTTCTAAGAAGATCTATGGATTTAAAAATTAAATGCTAGATGTCAGAACAAATGGAGGCCTAGAAATTTTGGGGTCTTTTTTACTAGTGTTGGCCTCTGTAAGTTCTATAGAGCAGATTTTGAAAGTAAGGAGAAAGGTCACCAAATTCACGTGGCACCATAAATTAATTTACTTATTCATAAATCACTCATAAATTAATTTATGCATTCATTCATTCTCTTGCTCATTCGTTCATTCATCCATTCATTCACTTTCATTCACTTTTCCCCATATGATCTGTTAACTGCCTTGCACGAGGGTAGAATCTCAGTAAAATGCTTACCATTTCTCCAAGGAATCAATAAAAGCAGGGGCAATACTTACTTTCCAGTAATAAACTGACTCCGGGACGGTGTGCAAATAGGCTGGACATAGTAGTTCTCCAATTTGACTCCTTCTGCGGCCAGTTTGTCCAGAGTGGGGGTCTTTATCTCAGATCCATGGTAGCCGACATCTCGAAATCCCTGATCATCCGCCAGGATGAAAATGAGGTGGGGCTGGCCAGAGGCAGTCGTGCCGGGTTCCAGTCTGTCTCCTGCTTGGGCTCGCATAGCTCTGTCCTCCTCCACCTCCTCCAAGCCTCGGCCCCAGGACAGGTAACCATAGGTGAGCAGGCTGACGACCCAGAAGCCTGCCAGCGCCCCCATGGCTAGCATCTTTGCCGGGCAGGCCCTGGCCAGTGGAGACCGCAGCCCCGCGCGGCCCTGGGGAGCCATTCACTCGTGCCCCAGCGGAGGCTCGGGGCGCACAACCTCGCACCCCGCGCCGCTCCCGGAGCCCGCATGCACGCGGCGGGCCGAGGACGGGCTGCCCCTGGCACGAGGTCCCGTTCCCTTCGCGGCGCTCCCTCCGTCCCAGAACCGCAGGCTTTCTCTTCCGAAAGGGATGCTTCCACCGATGGGACGTCGGGAAAATGAGGAGGAGTCATCGGTCTCCATCAAATCTCACTTCTTTCTGGTCCCTGCTCACTCCCCCTTCCCCGTCACCGTCACCTCCCAGAACAGCAACTTCTCCCGTAAAGTTAACGCCTGCGCCGGGAAAGCTCTGGGAAGACAAGGGGGTGGCGATCACTCAGGAATCCCACGGGGCGGGAAGTTCGGCGACGGCGCGAAGCGAGGCCCGACACCCAGACCCCGGGCGCGCGCGCGCGGGGCGGCCGGACGGCGGTGCCCTCACCTGGGAAGCTCCGGGAAGGGGAGCCCGCTGGGGTCCCGCCGGGTGGATCCCCAGCTTCCCGGCCCGGGCCCGTCGTCGGCCCGATCGCTAGTTGCACTTTTTCCAGGCGCTGTATTTTCCCGGAGGCGTTTGGGCATCTCCCGGCTCTCCGCGGGCGGCAAATTGGGGGAGCGGAGGAGGGGGAGAAGGGTCACCCCCTGTCGCGACCTCCCTGGACCCGGGGTGCCGGAGAGTGGGGGGACGCTGGGCAGGGTCCCTGCCGCACCCTGCGGACTTGCCTGCGCGCCGCCCGCCCGTGGTCACGCACTTTCTTACTTGGGGAACTTGGCGTTCTCGGCCGCCGCCTCTCGCCTGCTTCCCGCCCCCGGGAATCGCCGACCGGCTCGGGCCGCCCGCTCCCGCGGGGGTCCAGGAAGAGGGAGCGGCCTCCAAGGGCGGAGAGGTTCGGTCTTTTCCGGGAGGAGAGCGCCCCAGGGCAGGGAGACGTGAGCGGACGGCGGATCGCTGAGCCTCGCGGGGCCCCGGCGCTCCCCCTCGCCTGCCTGCGGGGACGGGGCCGCCAGCGACCCGGGCGCGACCTGGGAAGGGCGAATCCCGGCGCGCTTCTCTTCGGGATCTCTCAACCCAGTCCGCTGGCCATTGCCATTACCGCGTTTGCAAACTTTTCCCAGCTTCTCGCTGGGGATCTCAGCCGAGGAACTGCGGGACCAGTTCTTTCTGCCTTCTCCCGCTGGTTTCCCTCTACCAGGCTGCCTGGCCCTCCTCTGTTCCCCGTTTTCCTATTTCTCTTCTTTTTTTCCCCTGTGAGTGGCCTTGCCTCAATGGCAGTGAGTTTGGGTTTTTTGCTTTGTTTTACCCCGACCCCCGCCCCCCCCCCCCCCACACACACACACTTCACTCCTGCATTAAAAACCAACCAACAGAGATGGCTGCAGTGGTTAAATTTAATGTTGTACAAGATTTGAGCTGTACAACCTGACTTATCATTAGAGGGTGAACAGATTAAAATTGCTTATTCCCTTTCAGAACCAACCAAACCCAACTCACTGCCATCAAGTCCGCGAATACTTTTGGTCCTGGTGGAGCATAACAATAATGGAACCTCCAAGTTTCCCAAGTTTCCTCATTGCCCTGCGGAGCGGCTAGTGTGCTTGAACTGCCACCTCTGTGGTTAGCAGCTCAGTACTTAATTCACAGCCTACCAGGCAGCCTACCTTCCCTGAATTTACCCATTAAGGTGTCTCCTGCCAGTTCAAAAGGGTGGATTAAAAGAGAAGGATTAAGAACTTCACTTCCAAGGACTGCATGAATGAAAATTCTGCTCGTGCTTTCCACTGCAATACTTCGGGAACTTCATCACTTTTTTAAGACTATAACTGCCCTTCCTGCCTGGGTAGGAAACAGACACACACACACACACACACACACACACACTAACCTTGTGATTGTGATACAGTGTTCTAAAAACCCCACTCAATAATGGAAAGGGAGTCCTATCTCTTTATAGGGGAGACCACCAATACCAAGAGACTTTGGGTTACTCTGGTCTTTTCCTTCTATTTCAGCCAACAGTTATTTATTTGTCTGGCATGTAAAATATCAGATCATACCAGTGGGCTAAATAATGAACTACCATTCTTGGAACCATGTGTTTGTTGGTTGGTTTCGTGGGCTCTTTAGGAACCCTGGTGATAGAGAGGGCTGCTAAGCACCTGTGAGCAGTTCAAATACACCAGCTGCTCCATGGCAGAACAATGAGGCTTTCTACTCCTATAAGGAGTTGAAGTCTTACAAGCCCACAAGGGCCCTTCTACTCTGTCCTATGTGGTTGTAGTGAGCTGGGATCCACACAGTGACAGTGAATTTGCTTCTTCCTCGTCTTCTTTAGCTAGGGCTCCATTTTTAATAAGGTGATTAAATGGAAAAGTTGCGAACATACATTCACATCATTCCCACTGCTTTTATGAGTGAGTCAATGACGTGGCATAAAATTTCCCATGTTGTCTTGCAACACAGCAGGCCACTTTCCGTTCATATTCACAGTAAGTTTAAGTAACAGTAATGTCACCATGTATTGAAAGCAGTCTCGATGTATATGAAAGTGCTTCAGAAAGTTTGTGGGAAAATCTCTTTAAAGACCCTTAGTGTGTGCAAACGTCCATATACACCCCACTATATAGCATATGGTGCATAGTAAACACACAATATATGCATAGCCTTTATTGGCATTTTATACACCTTATCTCCTTCATGTCTACACTCACATCCTAAGGATTGCTTTATACTGCTTATTCATCTTTTTTCAGGGAGCTTAGAAATATATCTGGCTTCAAAGTCCATGCTTTGAGAAAGATATTTTTCCCACAAACGGGCTTTCAGACCTTTCCCAGAGACAGCATCGAGAGCACACAGCTGCCAGAATTAGGGCAGCTAATCCCCACAGACAGCCTGCAGTCTCTCCATACTCAGGCGAGAAAGACAGAACTCTGGCCCTCAAAGGCCATTTATGGCATCAACAGGCCTCAAGAAAACTAAGAACTATTTACAATCAGTAAGAAGAGCCAAGAAACAAGAATGGCCAGGCCACAGTAGAGCAAATGAAATGTGATTCAAGAAGGAAATTTAAAGCGAGGTTTAGGGGGCCCCCACCATGGGAATGGGGTAAAGGTCTGTCCCCACAAGTGTCTACAAGACATGGTGTGTTTGGCCGAGTTGACTAGAAAAGTTCAGTGACACTCGTAGATGTGTAAGAAAGAGCTTCATGTCAAGAAATAATTATATATCAAGAAAACATCCCAGACTTATGTCCATAAGTCCAGTACTAGTTCACGTGACCCTCTTCAGATTCACTAAGTCACAGCAATGATGCAGAATGCAGGAAGATCATAGGTCGGTGGATGCTGAATCCTGGGGACCCAATGGAGATGGAAGCATCACAGGGCTCTGGCAGCCATCAGAGTCAGCCAGCAGGAAAGTGAAGGCAGAGAGAGAAGGGGAGGTTCCCAACACCCTCCTAATGGGAAGGCCACACCCACAAGGCAGCACCCACAGGCTGTGACCTCATTGACAAGTTGAACACATCCCCTGCACTTTTATATATCTTCAAGTTGACATGAAATTATGGCACAACACACATAGTATAATATACATTATATTATACCACACAAGGAAGGTGAAATTAAAAACTTTTGAATACCCTGTGCTTCAATGTATGTATAATGGTGTCTTAAGCACATAAGCTTTGGGTTTCTCATTAAAGGGTTGTATTTCCAGTTTTCTGAGCAAAGTTGTTTTATCTCCATCAAGTCCCAAGTTAAAGACCGTCCTATACCCTCCTGTAAGGTTCCTTTACAGGTTCCTGTCTTAGGTTTATTTCAGTTTGGAAATGTTATACATTACAAAGACTCTTTTCTACTTCAGACTTCGTGTTTTTGTTGTTAAACCAAAACAACTTATGCCATCACGTCAAGGCTGACCCTTAGTGACGTGCTGTAGGTTTTGAGACTGTCGTTAAAGTAGTAGAAAGTCCAGTCTTTCCTTCTCAGAGCTCTGGTGTTTTTGAACTGCTGACCATGACACACTCGGCCCAACTCGGTACCGTTACACTACCAGGGCTCCTGTCTTGTTGTTGTTGGGGTGCTATCAAGCTGATTTAGGCTCATAGCCTAGAACTACAGCTCACGAGAAGTACTCAGAGCTGGAACATACAGCTTCTCAGACGGTAGTTAACTGTAAGCTTGTCCTAGTGGGGTTTGCCGCATTGCTGTGGGGCTAGAAACATTGTCAGTCAGATTTCAAATGCCAGTTAGGTCATCTGAGGGAAGAGCTTTCAGCAGAGCTTCACCACACACAGCAGAATATCAAGAAGGATTAGGCGACCCAGGTCTGAAGAATTAGCCACTGAAAACTTACGGATTGTAGCAGGACATCGTCAACTCTAGTGCTGGAAGGGTAGATACTCAGCATGGAAAGCACTCACAACATGATCGAGGATAAGCTACCTGCTCAAAATAGAGTGCACGAGAGTAGTTCAGATGGATGAAAGCTTTCAGGACCTTCATTTGCCTCTGGCGCAAGACTAGAAAAGAAACATCTGCAAACATCTCATCCTACTTGAACTTGTAAAGTACACAGTATGAATCATGAACAAAGTAAGCAGGAAAATGAGGCAATGGTATGGAAGGCATGTGGGATTTTCTCAATCTACAAGAGGGAGAGGAAGAACCCAATTCCACATTTGCCCAAGGATTCTTAGGAAACAGAGGACAAAACTGTCTCTATGGCATTCTCTGCTTTTAAACTGGGTTTGACAATATGGTAGAATGCTCACATAAAATACATAGACAGTACCCCCAATTATGATGGCTTATTACAGAAGCGAATAGGTTGTCTCAAACAAGATCAGAAAACATGTTGGATGCAGTCCTTTAGTCTACAGAGTCTCTTGCCAGCCAAGCAGGCAGGCATGCTGCTGGTCCCCAGTCACACTGATCCTAGCCTCTTCCCTGCTCCAGCAAGCCCCAAACTCTACCAGCAAGCATCCTGCTCAGAAGCACTCCGCTTCACTTATTCAGGGTGCTGGCAAGGCCAACACAGGGTCTTGGTGTCATGCCCCTGCTATGTCTCATGGTCTTGCTGCATCGTGTGATGTCTCTGTTACGTCAGGTAGAAATCACAAAGAATTCATGCGGCAGAAGCCTGCTTATCATCCAAGTGACTTTTCTGAGGAAAAGGGAACTTTCATGGATTGCAGTCCAAAAAAAAGTATGAACTGTTTCAGGAAAATGTACAAGGTTGTACGGGAACTGTGCAAGAGTTTGTGGCTGGATTCGAAAACCACGTGGAAAAAATACAGGAGCTGGAGCACAAAACCACGCTTGTGGAAGCAGGAAATCATAGGGGCCAAGAGGAAGGTCTGAGTGCGAGCTCAGGCCCCCAGCATACGTGCTCAGGCACCCAGGAGAGATTGCCACCCTCCGTCTGCCAGGCACACCTGAAAGAGAGGGGTGGCCTGCCTGTGGACTGCTTTTACCTCCGCTGGCTAGGGAGGCAAGGTTGAGGGTTTTGGTTGGTCTTAAAGGCTGAATGTAAAGGCACGGGGGTGATCTCATGAACCTAGGTTGAGGCAAGGTTTGGTTTCACCTGCACTTAGGTGGTTGGAGTCTGAGCATGCTCAGCTTGGACCTTTCCATAGCTATCTAATTGGTGCCTGGTGTCTTTTCAACCCCTTTGTTGTGACCCAATGCAGATATTGAGGAGCTAACCCACCTTAGTCCTTGATCTGCCTACCCAACACACAGCTGTTTGAGAAATTAATTGGATAATTGAAAAGTGCATAAACTAGTGCTTGCTCCACTGAAGGGAATATATACAGATATTTGAGACTCCTATAAAAATTATTCCTTGTAAACTTACCTTGCTGTCATTTTAATTGAATTCTCAATTTAATAAGATAGGAACATAACATTTTCCAGAACTACAAAGAAGAATAAACAGTCCCAGTAGCATCAGATATTAGAAAATATAATTGAACACTAATAATTAAATGCTGGCTAATGAAAAAAGAAAAGGATTTACTGGTTCTGGTGTTATAGGAAAATAATATATGGAAATAAATCAAAATTAAGGGTAGACATTCAAAAAATGTATTTGCTTGTATAGTTATATTACCCTTCAGAAAAAAAATATACATATTAACCAAATTTTATGCTACAAAAGAAAAATCTAGTTAAATTAAGAGAACTCAATGAAAACAAAAAGGCCAGCAGGAAAATCAGCTGTCTATTATATATCAGATTTCCACTTTCACCTTTAAATGAAATAAACCTATACTCAAATGGTCAATTCTAAAATACATTTAACAGATCTTACTATCAGAAAGTATACCTGGGCAACAAGTTATAGAACTATATATTTCTAAAGAGATGTGTCAAAATAAGATGCTAATGTTCAAGGAGACTATTAAAAACCAGTTTGACAACTTAAAGTTCTTACCTGTATCAAGATGATCAAAGGGCCAGAGCCTGTAGAGATTGGAGAGGATTTGTAAAGAGACATATGTTTTAAAAAAAATGGTCAGCTCTTAGTTTCTCTGCCATCCTGAGTGTGGTTTTGTTCCGACTTCAACATATCGTCGCATAAGGCTTTCAGGATCAAGAGATTCCTAGCCAAGAAACGGAAGGCAGAATCGGCCCATTCCCCAATGGATTCGAATGAAAACCAGTAATAAGATCAGGTACAATTCCAAGAGAAAACATTGGAAAAGAACCCAGCTGGGACTGTCAGAAGCCCAAGACCCCAAAGAGATGGCACATTGAGTTGCATTAAGACTTTTGCAGCAGCATCTGATGAATTGAACTGGTATTGGCAAATAATCAGGTTTCTTCCTTGATTGTTATGCTTCCTCAGGAGATTTAACAATAAATAATGTAAGGCTGTTGGTTTGAAAAAACAAAACACTGTTTAATTTTCCTGAGGAGACCGGGTGGAAGGGGAGGCTCTGGCCTCTGGGGGTTGAATGGTATTGTTAGGTTTCTCAAGGGGGAAATACCTCAGTTCTTGGCTTTGCATGATAAAGAATTCATGCTAAAACCTGATTTGTGATCCAACTGGGTTTTCATAAGGACGGAAGAAGTTGCAGGTTATACAGTCACAGAGCATGGGCAACCTCATGGGACTGCCCATCCACACATGGCAGCCTGAGACCAGAGAGAGAGAGAGAGAGAGAGAGAGAGAGAGAGAGA